>JANBPT010000336.1:0-43382 GCA_027575765.1 Tieghemiomyces parasiticus | reverse complement strand
ACGAGGTGGGCCACGCTGCCCACCGTCAAGGTGGTGGCCTTCAGGCCTTGGGTGACCAGCTGCTTGAACGTGTGCTTAAAGTCCTGGATGTCCTGGCTCAGTCGGTCGGCCAATTCCCCCGACCGGTGCTGGTCAAAGAAGGCCATGTCCTGAGCGAGGAAGGACGTGAAGAGGGCGCGCCGGAGACGCTGGCCCAGGTTCTCGCCCAGCACGGTGACCAGGTGGATATGGGCGGCCGTGAAGGCGCCCTGGGCCGCAAACAGGCCCAGCAGCTTGACCGCCGCCCGGTGAAGGCCCTGGATGAGCGCAGCCGAGGGAGCGGTCGCCACGGCGGCGGTGACGGTGGTCACCCGCAGGCTGCGCGAGATGACGTTGATCAGGTCGCCCATGACCAGCGGGACGCGCAGACTGACCAGGGCGCTGCCGAGGGCGGTGGCGATCACCGCCAGCAGCAGCCAGCCCTCGGGCCGCACCAGCTGCCACACGGTGCGCCAGGTCACCGCGGCTACCGGGCGGTCTGGGTGGTCGGGGCGTTCCGACGCCTTCCGAAGGGCGTCCAGCTGCAGGATCCGGAGCCGACCGTTGGGCGCCAGCCCCTCCGTTAGCGGATCGGCGTAGGCCGCCTCACAGTAGACCCATGACCGGGATCGGAGCTGGTAGTAGGCAGTCAGGGCCACGCAGCTGACGGCGACGGCCAGTCGGTACCCGTGGCCCGTGTATGTACCACCGCCGCTCGCATGAGCTGCAGGCCCACCCAGTTGCGTAGGGAAGGCGACCCAGACCAAGGTGGGGTGATTAGTTGCAGTGTCCATACGCTAAGGGTGCGAGGGATCCGTCCAGGCGGGCGGGGCCTGGGGCGACGGCCGAGGCTTACCTGTGCGGTTGCTAGGCCGCGGTCGATACCGGTAGTGAGCCAGCCGCCAGAAGCCGCGTTGCGGGTGCGCGGGGCGGCCGTTGAGCGGCTATATATGGTCCATAGGGCAGTGGGCGAGGGGCGGGAGGGGGGTCTTGAGCCGTCAACAAAGGGGCCTACTGGTAGGTTGGTACGGCCCAGGCCCTGGATGGGTGGGTCCGGCTGCCCAGCGGTACAGTGTATGCCGGGAGCACGGTTCGATGGTTTACACGTCGGCTGTAACGAAGGTGCGCCACGGGAGGCCACGTCGTCAGTCCCAAGGTCCAGTCGTGCGCTTACCGCTAATGAGGGCAGTCTCAGCGTGCTGGCTTTGGCCAGTAGTAAGCTCGGCCGGTGAGTCGTGCGCGGCCTTATCGGCCGTAGCCAGGGACGTGCCTGGGCACCCAGGCGGCTCGCCATCGTTCAAGTGGCAGTGGGAAACGAGGAGCAGGGGGAGGGGGTGGTGCGGAGGAGGCCGGCAGATGGCGAGGAATGCGCAAGCGGAAAGGGCGGGCCGTTGGTAACGGAAGGGGGCTACAAGGTCCGCTGGGGAACCTTGCTTCGCCACAGGCACCAGCAGCACGGTCGGGCAGCAGCTGGGCCACGGCGGGCTCACGAGCGCGGGCTCTGTGGGCCAATGCCTACCTGTGCTCCGTTGGCCAGCCAGTTGGCTGGAGCGTTTGGTGGGTGGCTCCGTCTCTAGCGCAGACACGATAAAGGGGTCAGTGGTGCCGACAAGCCAGGCCTCACGTGATAGCCAGTGCTGCGACCCTCCCTCCTGCCCCAGCCCCCATTCCACCCATTTCTCCGCCAACCGTGCCATCCTACAGGCAGTGGCACTCGGCCTCCAGCATCCGCCAGGCGGCACGGCTTGGACGCCTTTAGGGACCGACGGCAAGTCGACCAGTCGGCTCTATTGTATAAAGGCGGCCTGCGATTGGGGTTGGTGGCCCGCACCGGGTTCATGATTCGAACGTCACGCGCCAACCCAAGCTGCAGGCCTAGGCTGCCATAACGGCTCATTCAGTTCCAACTCTGACCGCCCAAACCAACGCGCTAGATTTGGGATGGACCTCTGTCACAACGACCAGGCCCTTATTCAGTGACGCCCACGGGAGGGCCCGCCCCCTTGGATATATCGGGGTGCGGCCCGTGCGTAATCCGATCGCACCGCCACAGTAGGTAGGCCTCGATCGCCAGGACTCCAACGCACGGATAATCGCTGATGGAGGCTAGAGACTGCTCCCACCGCCGTCCAGTATGGCATGCGTGGCAGTCACAAAGGCCACCCGTAACTGGGCCCGGGACCTCCCCCCTGCCTACCCCTTCCCCCCAGGTAATTGCCCAAAGCATCTGATCTAGTGGCTTCAGGGCGGATCAGACCCATTGGTGACAGAATGGCTTATAAAGTAGACGGTATATTTACACTGAATGCTTAAGATGAAAACATGAGAGAAAAGGCAGGTGATGAAGTCGGACACGCCTGGGCTTTCGACCGGCACGTAAGGGTGGGTGTGGGGGGGGGGAGCCTCAACATCCAAAGAAGCGGTCAGAAACGATGCTAACAAGGATCGCTATGGGCCCTCAGCGTCGCACAGCCTGGGCTGGCCAGAACGGCCCCGCCCGGCGCCAAGTGCACCTGGGACCCAGGGGTGCCCCCTCCCCTCCAGGACCCGGTGGCTAGCGAGTTGTCTGATCCAGCGTCTGTCGGAGCTGCTGGTTCTGTTCGAGTTGGCAGCGGACGATGGCGGCCAGGGCCTCCGCCGAAAACTGCGGCGGAGGGGTGACGCCGGCTTCGGGCAGGCCGGCGGCCAGCTGCACCTGCTTCCACCGAAGGTAAGCATGGCACCACAGGTGGTTGCAGTGTGTCCCGGCTGGTTCCGACTCCAAGTCGTGGTTGTTATTTGAGGCGCCATGGGACGCGGGGAGGCCAACCATGGTGACGGACGGCGGGGGTGGAACGAGGCGCTCGAGGGGCGGCAAGTCAGACGAAGTAGGGATCCTAACACGGTGGTAGGACTTCAATTCGGCCCGGTTAATGTGGGTAGCGGGAGAGGGGATTCGCATGGACCACAAAGGGTGACGGGGGAGGGAACTAGGTTGCAGATGAACAAGACCTTGAAAATAGCCGGGCACTGGAGATTAGGGCGAAGTGAAAAGGAGCGGGAGGGCGTCGGACTAGTCGGTGCGGACCGTTGGGATGGAGTCGCGGGCTATGGAGAAGGGAGGGACTTGGCCGCTGCCGATGGCCCGCAAAGTCGGCGGCCACCCCACCCACGGAGGCGGAGGCCCGTCGCCCAAGCCTTCCCCATGGACCCACACGTCCTTTGGCACAGGGGGAGGGGGGTTGGTTGGTCAGCCGGCCGGCTCAGTACCGTATACGCAAGTCAGATTCCAGCGCGAGACTAACGAATGGGATGGTCAGAAGCTATGTGAGAATTGCATGTACACATAGGGGCGTGGGGCCAGGAACAGATGGTGGTTTTAAACCGGTTTGGTGGGAGGAACGGCCGAGACCAACTGGGATTAGACGGTGGCGGCGTCCAGGTTGGGGAGGTATGATTAAATAGAGTGTAAGCCGCTGACACTCGACAGTATGGGGGGAAGGCGGTCGCACTCACCAGGGTAAACAGGAAGGGAGGGGGCGGGAAACAAAACACATAGCTGTGGAGGAATCGCGGAGACACCTGGGGAAGGTAGGCTGAGAGTGGTAAGGCCACGGACCAGTGTGTAGTAGGAAGAGGTCACACTGGCAAGTCGCTTAAATGGACAAACCAAAGACAGGCATAGAACTCGTCCAGTACCCAAGGAGGCGGGTAGTCGGAGTTCTTATTGGGGGGAGCATTAGATAATGAGGCAAACGACGTGACGCGTAGTGCCAGCCCATCTTGCGAACCCGTCCGGGCCGAGTTAAATTACCTCGTGCTATGGCCCAACACCGCCCTAGCAAAAACAAGAAGAAAACGGGCACTGAATAAGACCAGGCGTGTCGCTAGATGAGGAAAGGACAGCTGCGACACCTCCAGCTATGGTGTCCATCATCAGGAAAAATGCGGAGGTAGGGTAAGGGCAAGACTGACGGCAACGGTACGTCAGAAAATCGGCCGGCCGCCCTCTCTAGAGCACCAGCTAATTATTTACAAGCAATTGCATAGCAGCGAGTGGGGATAATTGTGGCTGCAGGAGCAGGGAAGGGAGAGGGGTAATTACTGTAGACAAAGTGAGGAGAGGAAATACCGGTTATGGAGTGGCGACAACAAGAGTACAATGGAAGGTTCCCGGGCGAAAATTAGGAGAGGGTGGGGCGGTTGAACAAACAGCTAGCGGAGTAGCAAAAGAGGTTCAAGAGGACGGGCCAGCCGAGGCAGAGTTGCCACCTGGTTAGCGAACGTATGCTCAGGAAGGTCACATCCGCGACCAAGCGACCAGTAGAGGGGCAGGGGGCTAGACGAGACTAGCGCCTTGGAGTACAACAGCAAAATAGGCCAGCGGAAGGTGGCAGAGTCCAGAGGGTCGGTGTAGGGGGTTTACAAGGAAAGCCCAGATTGGTGGGAAAAGATGGGAGGAGAATAGGTCGAGGATGGGGGGGAAAAAGCATGCGAGCCAGTATCGACGGCCTAGAGGCCAGGCAGGACAAGCCACGACGACGCCCACACAACCAACGGTTAGTGACACGGTAGAAGCGCAGGATCGGCGCGCCGAGGAAGGATAGAGGAGGGGAGGCTGGGGTGGTGAGCAGTGGCGAGGGGATAGAGGAAGGGCACGCTGCATAGTCGGCTACGGGAGATAGGGAAGTGAACATCGACGTTCGAACCGTAGACAGGTGGCTGCTACGGGGCACCGGGGGATGAGGATGAGGCGGATAAGCAAGCCGGAGGCGACGGGTCACGGAAGGGTCGACAAAGGGCAAAGTGGAGGAAAGCCTTGTGGCAAGGGCCCACAGGGACAACGGGATCCAAAGAAGTCATACGGAACACGCAAAGCCGTGGGAGTAGGCCCCGGCCATAATGGCAGCGAGGGAGGATTGTATCTCCAAGGTAGTTGAGAAAGCGAAACGACCACCTGGATAGCTAAATTAGCACAGCTAACTAGCGTGCACCAAACCCGGTCAAAGGACGAGTGAAGCAGGCAAGGAAGAGTGAGGCGCAGCAATGAATGGCATGTCAAGAGGCAGGGGTCAGGTACATTCACACAACGAATAAGCCCCTTCCCCCCCCCCCCCCCCATGGCGGGAATGAAAAGGACCACTGACCCGATCAGACTTCAAGCGCCGGCTTTTCTGCCAGGCAGAGGAAAGCGCGAAGTCAGATACGGCAGTGCTGTCGTGACAGAGGGCAAGCCGGCAGTCCTGCTACAGTAAGTAACAGGTGGAACGGAAGCTCCGCTGGATAGCTCCCGAACAGATAGCTGGATAGCAGGAGGGACGGTGGAGCCACGCCCAGGCGCAGGGCCAACCCACCAGAGTGGGAAAACACGTGGGCCTGAATGTAAAAACTCCCAAAGTAATAGGGAAGGCCGACTAAGCGACAGGAATAAATGGGGGAAAAACGGGAATACGAGCGGGACACCAAAATCGACCAGCACCACCCCGAGCAAAGGCCGGGCTGACGACAGGGCAAGAAAAACAGTTCAGTTGGTCCGGGGCACAAGTGGACGGGCATAGGGAGGTGGGAAGGCCACGTAGAGACGGGCCGAGCGGCCCGGCACAGAGTAAAAGCAGGGTGTGAAGGATAAGAAGAGGAACCGCGGCCCGGGGCGCCGTGCGACCGCCTCGGCCATATTTATAGGCCGCAGGTGTCCAATCATCCCGCCGCTCGAGGGTTTGGGAGGGCCATCGCGCCTGCACTTGGGGCGGTGCAATTGACAGTTCCTTTCTGGCTGCTGATTAGCATACAGCATACAGCCTGCCCCGCCCGTTCCGCCGTTCGTCTCCTTGTCGGCTTGGTACACACATATATGCAGTTGTGTACCGCGGCCGGCGTGGCATGAGGTGGGCGTTGTGTAGGCCCCGCCGCCGCTCCCGTTCCTGGTCGGTACTTTATGGGCATCACCCCACGTGGATCATGTGGCCCCTCCGGGGGGACTCCTGGGTGCCCACCGGCGCTACGAGGGGTCGGTCGCCCTAGCCGTGTATGCCGTGGGAAAGCGAGGGCGTAGCGGCGGCCGGACTCCTTCAAGCCGGCGCATCCAGCCCTACTGGAAAGCGCCGGTGCCCCCAGGAACCACGGGTGCATCGAGAGGGACGGCACCCGCTAGGCAACCCTTATAGGCAGCAGCCTGAGGCTGTAGCATAACCCGCACGTGCTGCTCACCAGGGCCCCGGTCCAAATGAGAATACGCGTCCAATCAAGCTGGGGTATTTTTTGGCCACGATATTGCGCAGCATAGCTTGACCCGTTTCGCTAGCCGGTGTCCAAGTTGGGTATAGGAGATTTCCTGCATTTGTTCAGGCACGTGGAAAGCCATTATAGGCGCTATCAGATGTACATGTTATATTGGTGTTAACACCACTTAACCGCTTATTCTAGACCAACAAACGAGCAAATTCAGGTCATACCACCTCGAAACTAAGGCGTAATGGTCCTCCAATGTCCATCATACTGTCCTCGTTTAATTATGCTTACCATGATAAGTTCTAATCGGTTAGAAATTAATGAGACGAGGCGGTTCTTGCCAATGAGAGCCCGATGTTATCTGTGCACACTTGCCTTGTACCTGGGGAGGGGTGCATGTTCCTTGTTGACGGGCGAAGGTGGCTACATGAGGTAAGCGTAATATAATCGCTTAAACCATGTTGCTAGATAAGGAACTTGACCATGTTTCCTTTGCCGGTCTAATAGCTTCGCAGTACGGCTAATAGCGCAAAAACTTCCCCTGGCATGCTGCCACCTGTTGCATCAGATAGGAAAGCAACAGTGCTGCAAAGCTATGAGGGTCCACCCGGTTTTATTCTTATCACTTTCGCCCATCAAGTTACTCGGCGTCGATAACGGCCCGGGTTATCTGGTCGAATTGGCTCACCGTGAGGTCACAGGCCTTCTTATTCGGCTCGATATCAACGCGGGATTGGATATAAGGCCCGTTACCCCCCAGTGCGCTGCGAAGATGGGTGAGAGCCAAAGGGAGTCATATGCTGGCTGCAAGGTTAGTACATAATGTCGATTAGAAGCAGGGGGGCCCCAGATTGAGATTACGGTCATATAAACATTACGGTAGTGCTGCCGGTACCGAATATATTATCTATACAATTTTTCTCCGAATGACTTACTGGACGGCCGTCTCCCAGGGTGCTGTTGGTTTGGTGAGCATTCTACTGACGGTGTCACAGAATTCCCGGCCGGGGGAATTGATCCTCCGTTCCCGGTGGGGCTGGAACCGCGTTAGAAATAGTTCTCTCTGCTTGGCAGTAGGGGGCTATGGTGTAGAGGGAAATCAACAAAGTGTACGGGAGCATTAGGAGTTGTGAGAGGTTGGCAGTATTGTTCAGCTCGGCATATGAGCATCAGCCTGTATCTAAAATGTTCTGAGGGTGGATACCTCACTCGACTACATTAAGCAACCCTTGGGTTGCCGGTCCAGAACTTAAGTGTTCGAGCGTATGCCTAAATAACGGACCTTATTTACCAGGCGTTTCCAGTCGATCCTGGTGGGTTCTATCGTCCCAGCTGCCTTAGCGAGGATTCCAAGCACGGTAGGGCGGGCCGATGCCACGGATATTACGGGGAAAAGCGGCTTATATGACATGGCCCGTGGCATGATTGGTAGAGAAAGACAGGTGGAGCGAACAGGCCGCGTTAATTGTACAGTCCAGACTGAGGTTGGCCTAGGGCGAGTCTTGTAAGTCAAGGAGGTGGCTGCAGCGCTGGATTATGCTCGGTAAGCTCATCTCTCTGGCACGTGTACTTGACTCCAAGGTTGGACCTTGGGGGCTTCTCCTGCAACATAAACCAAACGAAGAATACTAATCTAGTTACCTTCAGTTGGTCGAAATACATAAACAAGTAGCAGGGCACCCGGCCATAGGTAAACAGCCCAATCCGGTC
The DNA here is from genome assembly GCA_027575765.1 of Tieghemiomyces parasiticus. Lineage (NCBI taxonomy): Eukaryota > Fungi > Kickxellomycota > Dimargaritomycetes > Dimargaritales > Dimargaritaceae > Tieghemiomyces > Tieghemiomyces parasiticus. The sequence goes on along the minus strand of JANBPT010000336.1, from coordinate 35,447 downwards.
GAGGGCTTGCTCTAAAAGTTTGTACATCCAGAAGGTCTGGTTGGAACTGCGGAGTAGCTCGGCTGTCAGCAGTAGTTGGGGTTCCTCTGCTCGGGGTAATCGACATGGCAGGTGGGTGTTGGGGTAGTAGCAGTCCGTTAGTGACGGAGTACACACTTTAGTTCTGACCAAACAGCATGAACTAAGCCGCTTCTCCAAGGGCTGTGCCAGTTGGCAGCTGCCCAGGATCCGTTTTCCTAGGCCTTTGTCCGGGTGGAGGCGGGTTTGTCTCCACTTGGCGACCGTCTAAGCGGCACACCTTGCCATACTCCTCCGGAGCGTGTCAGTTGGTCGTTGACGAGTCATGGCCTCGTGAACTTACCAGCATAGGTTCGTTCGAGAGGCTCCGTGAAATGACAGGCAAAATTACCCGTGTTCAACATGATATCGGTTTGGGCTTCCATATTTACCCGGGCGACCTTTTTCGGAAACCGCTTAATGAGGTTCTAGGCAAGCGTTGGAATGATGGGGTTCGGACGGTATGGTACCAAATGTTAAAGCGAAACAGAGAATGTGTGTGTATATATGTGTGTGGGGAGGAGGTCATTGGGTGACTAGTCCTGTGGTCACCACCAAATCATGACCGCCGAAACCTGACTCAGTCAAGCTTCTGGCCCATTTCATCAGCGGTACCGTTCCCTACCGCCAGTTCTAGAGACCGAAACGTACCTCCTGAGGAGCCGCGTATTCCTTGTAGTCGGACATGATCACCTTTTTCGGGTTGTATTCTAGTAGAATTTCCGACCAGGCTCCGTAGGCTAGTACCATAGGATGTGGGGAAGTCATGGCGCGGGAGGTAATGGGATTAAGTGTTATATACTGTAGTCAAACGAACCACAATAACTTCCATGCCGAATTTATACCAGGTGGCGCACCTTATCTTTGAACAAGTATTACAGCGGTCTGGTATGGCTATGCAAAGCACCTCTCGTTCAAAAGCTGCAGTTTTTACTTACTTGAATACAAGTCGATGATGTGTTTATCCTTGATGTTGTTTATGCCAATTCCCTGGGCCAGTGTATGGCCATAATCAGAGCCTGTGTGAGGTAAAGAATAAAAAAAGAGAGAATGTGTGTGTGCCCGATATACCCGGCAATTGAACAATTACAAGTTTTCCGGTCAGTAACCAAGTGACTGCGAGGGAGGGAGGGGGGCCTTCAGGACGAATCCTTGGAATGATCCAGTCACCTCGATTATTCTGCGCTGCTAGCGAGGGTTCACCAGCTGCCACCCTGCTCTTGTCAGTGTGCTATATTTACATTATTGCCTTTCTCTCGCGTTCTCTATCCAGCCCTTACCTGGTTGTACCAAAAGCCGACGACTGACGGCCTTCGCGGACAACTTGGCATTGGCAATGACGGCTGGCGTAATGGTCGTTGGTCGTGGCATCGTGACACTGCAGTGACTCTGGCGTCGGGTAGTGGGGAATGCAAGGTGCTCGAATGCCGATCAGGATGGCAGCGGAGTCTGGCTGTGCATTACAGAACCAAGGTGATAAAGTTAGTGCCGACTGGCGAATGGTCTGGGTTGGGACGAAGTACAAAGGTAGCACATGGGCTATGAATTCCCGAGTTGATAAGACTAGGAGTACCGGCCCTTTACTCAACCTAGTAAAAAGATCTGGTGAACCAGTCGAGTGGACACCAGGGGGCGGCCCGTGAACCAATAGCCTACTGTGGGCAACAGGCACTGGGTGTCATCTTAGACTCCCAGCTGTTTTCGTTTTTATACCTGCAGCATGGTGTGGCCCGTTAGGATGTAGCATGCCAAAAGCTACACTTTCAGAGTGGGCAATTAATATTGGTTCTCAATTACTGACGACCGATAGGACTGGGCCTGGAAGCGAGCGGCACCTTTATTATACAAAACTCACTTGCACTCGACGGAGGACGGGTTCCCAGACAAGGAAAGAGCTTTCCAAAGCCCCAATCGTTCCCTCCCCCCACATTACCACCACTGCGGCCTTTAAATTGTCGCAGGGGCCGCATTAGTGGGCTTGAGGATCAGGAACGGACGGTCTTTGAAAAGCACGCGGTACCGGATAACCTGGTTGACCGCGTAGTGCGCCACGGCGCTCTCGGTGGCCCGCACAGGCTCCATGTAAGCCAGCGGTCGTTTCAGCCTCTCCACCCGGCCGTGAAGCTGGTGCTGGCCAATGATAAACTGCGCGGCGCTTCCCTGGCCACCCCCGGATAGCACAGAAATAAATAACGGGGTTCAGGCGCTTTGATGTTACTATTTATACATGGTCAGGGACCGTATAACCTGCCGGGTCTGATGTGCAGCCCAGTTGGGCATCGCTGGGAGTTGCGCCCAGCCGGAATTTAAGAGGGGAAGGGAGTGCGACTTACTGATTTGAGGTCCGGATCGACGATGAGCCGGCCGACTTCCTGACCGGCGAGAGACGGCAGCTGGGTCTGTAGGCCTCCCTGAAGCTCGACGATAAAGTATTGCGAATGTGCCACGCCGGTCGGGCCTTCGGGCAGTGCGGCGCTGCGGATGACGATGGGCAGGTTGACCATGGTGCGAATGGTCAGGGAAGGGGGTGGACTCAAGACTTTTGAATGCTGGAAAGGTGAGCGGTGGATTGCCAAAAAGTCTTCATGTCGTGCATTTGTGTACCTCCAAAAGGGCTCATCCCAAGTAAGGCCCTGGGATATACCCCCTCATTGATTTGGTGCTAGCTGGCATATGCGTCACAATTATAGGGTTTATTATGATAATTATTGGGATGGGCGCTGATTGTATAAATGTGGCAGTACTCGCCAGTACCTTGCCCATCACGAACATATATCGGTGGTTACTCGGCCGGAGCCCGTTCGCCTTTTTCCACTGCCAGTATTTGTTTCTCATTCTCCTCCTCCTCCCCTCGTGACGGAACTCGGTTAGGCCGGGCTGTTTCTTTATCCGACAATGGGGGTTTTGTGGCCGGTACCGCCGGGGCGGCAGCCAACAGGGAGGCCTTACTAGCAGTGGCTGATTTATCCGACGACTCCACGCGATCTGTAGCCGCTGCCTCCCCGGTCTTTCTCCGGCTGAACTCTGCCGCTTCGTGCGGCGTATCCATCTTCTCGGACTCTGGCAATTGCTCGAGCTCCGGTATGAGTTCGCTCTGACCGACCAGCGCCGCCAGTTCCCGTTCCAACTGGACATCCTCTTCCGTGTCTCCCGCAGCACCCATTGACCCCGCAGTATCCGTGACCGTCTGCATACCCAGCTGGATGGCATCGTCAACCTCCTGGTATTGGTCAAAGGCCTGCTGCACCTCATCGAACGCCTTCTCCACCTTATCCGGCTGAAGGTCGTGGCGACCCAGGACACCGCGCAGTGCTGCGGCCCCGGTTCGGTAGGCCCGCAAGATTTCGGCGTCCGAACCAGCGCTCTGGATATTCGCCACGATCTGGCTGACGTTTTCCAAGGCGGTCATGCGTGCCGGCAGGTAGCTATCAGTCACATCCTTTTTGATACGCAGGTAGGCCAGGGCCTGCGACTTTTGCTTCCGCTGGAGCGCGGTCCGCGCCAGACCGTCCATCTCGGCCAACCGCGCCTCTAACGCTGCGATCTGTTTTCCCAGTGCCGCCTGGAAGTTAAGCACATGGACAATTCCCAGGTCAATGTCACTGATAGTGGTGGCTTCCTCTGCCTCGGGATCGATGAACTTGATTAGGGTCTAGAGGTCGGGAAGGGGGGAGGGAGGTTACGGTGGCCACAGCGAGGGAGGGATGGGTAGGTGGTGCGTGAGTGGTGCTGTAAAGATGAATGATGAACTATTGGGGAATGCGTGCAGGACGGGCAGTGAATTACCACAAAATCCAGGCTGCATCAAGGGTTAGGTTGGAACTTACCACAAGGCCCTTCGCGTCCCGCTGGGTCACAATGGCGCGGAGATCGCGCTCTAGGTACTGGAGTAGGATGCCAGCGTCGGCCTCGGCCATAAGAGGTTCATCTGCTTTTGCATCAGCGTCAAAGATTTCTGGGTAGATCGTTAATACCCTCGCAACAATCACGGTAGGTGTAGACCAGACGCCATACGCTGCGTGGCTATCGTTCGAAGCCCCCTTCCTTTTTTTGCAGATTTAGATTGGACCGGTGGTGTTCCGTGTACTTACCTTGTTTCTGACCACCACCGTGTTTCTGGTTGCCGGGAAGGCAGCAATAGAAACGCCGACGGAACGTGCTTAATACCATGAGGTTATCAGTCACAACGTAGCTGCATTCCTTGCGCTGCTGGACGACGATGGCTTCGCCGGTTCGCTACGGAATCCAGGGCGCGTAGCCGGAGGGAGGTAGTACAAGGCGTAGGGACATTAGTGATTTTGCATTACACTCGGAAGCTAACGAAAACACCGTAACCTGCGTCTAGCTAAGGGAGCTCAGATGATTCATAGTCTACCTACCTTGACTAGCGAAAGGATCACGTAGGGGAGGGACCGGGCCTTGCTGACCGGGGCCGCGCCATCGGTACCCCACGTCTGACTGAGCGGGTCAGGCTCCTCGACGATGCTCAATTGTTGGAGTCCCCACATCAACGGGCCCGATACCAACTTGTCGAAAAACCAGGAGGACCACCGCGCGGCGGGAGTGGCTCGAAAATCCGGTAGGCTCATGACCTCACCGGAATGCTCTAGTTCTTTCTGTGATGAGTGGCCAAGGGGCACGTTGTCGATTGGTTAGGTTCGAGCGGTGGTATCGGTGGACACCATACCCAATTAAGCACATAACTCAACTCAGGCGCTCAGAGTTTCAGTAGGGGCCAGCTACGCAAATGCTTACCACAACCGCTAATAGTCCGAGGGGTGCATCGCCGTCGTAAACCATCAGGTGCTCGAGGCTGACGGCTGTGAAGGTGAGCCGGGACGCTGCGACGGCCGAGGGGAACCCGGCAGCCTCGGTGGGAATGCTAGAGGACCGCACCAGGTCCCCGGCGAGCCACCCTTGCTCGGCGGCGTGGAGTATGATGCGCCTCCAGATGTAGACATTCGTCTGGTAGGCCTGGAGATTCGTCTGGCGGGTCTGGTGCAGGTCCGCGTAGAGGGAATGGCGGCGGTCGGCGGATTGTATCTCCGGCAGGGTTTGCATGTACGCCCGAAGGTCCCGTACGTCGGTGGGCTGGGGAGTACTAGTCATGGCAGAGGGGAGCCAGTGGGGAAGGGATAAGGGATGGCATGTGCAGTGCGAACGAGATTGTGAATGGGCTTCGGGTATTAGCCCTGTAGGTTCCGGGTTGCTCCGCGTCTCTATTGGCGGACAGGCTTGGCAGTAGCTGTGTATAAGGAATCTCCTCCCACCCCCCCGTCGTCAAGTAGGGGGAAAATAAGGGTAGGAAGGCAAGATGGGGGGCACGGGTGAGCAGGGGACTCGACGCTTGGCGGGAAACGGACTGGGGAGTTGGCACGTGTGTAGTGGTCAAGCTTGAGCTGGAGGCCTCCACTCTACCTACCATTGGTGCAGTGATATCAAGTAGGACGGGAGGGGTGTGTAGGCCTGTGCAGGCCTTTATGTGGCCACTACCGGTGGGGGGGGACTAGCAATCGACCCCTGTATAGGGCCTACTTTTGAGCTCGTAGACCGGCTGAGAGGTAAAGTTGCTGGGAGTACTACAGGGCCAAGGATTTCATGGCCCATAGTGGAACATTTCGAAGGCGTAGACGCTATGACGCGGACTGGGCCTTGAGGTTGCCCGGTGCAGGCCTCCCTAGCCGGGCCGCTCTTTCCCGCCCCCAGGGCAGCAACTACGTAATACCCAGACACGGGCGTACCTACTCTGATACCGATGGAGCCCACCTGCCCTCCTGAACACTTTATTCTTGACGCAACTTTATATTAAGAGTGACCGATCATGGCCTATTTCCCACAGCCCCGCCTGCTTAAACAGAGTACAATTACAGTGGCACCGCCTGCTGAAACACTTTTCGACCGGATGGGCGGTGCAGTCCACGCAGGTGACACGGTAGGCGTGGAGTGAGGCGGGGGGGGTGAAACTAGGCTGTCAGGTCTGATAGAGGCGGGACGGCGGCTTGAGCACCCGGTCCCGCGTCCGGGTCAGAAAGAGAAAGCGGGCAATGGTATCTACCTCATCTACGGGCCGCGCAGCAAAATGCTTGGCGATCGACGTGACCAGCTCGTCTTTCGTGGGCCGGGTCTTGACGTTGAGCTTATGTACCTGGCGGTAGCGCCGAAGGGACTGGTTGCTCATTGTACTAAAATCCACCTGGGGAAGTGTGCGATGGCAGGAGGGTGCGCGAGGGGTAGGATCGGTGGCGGGGACGACGGTTAGTCTCAACGAATTGTGAACCACATCAAGACTGGCTCCCTGTTGAGGCACGCTGTTGTGCAAACCATCAGGACCAGTACGTTATGGTACGACCGTGGTTAAAACTCGACGCAAAAGTTGCAGCCTATCCCGTTCGAGGGCGTGCATACCTTGGCGGCCAAGGGGGGGCGTGTGGGCTCGGCGGTGTGCTTGCTGCTGGCAGAGTTTGAAGGGGCGGCAGCGGCTGGCGTATCAGAAGGGTAGTGCGACAGGTATGATTCGGTGAGTTAGCTGCCAGGACCGCTTGAGTCCGCGTAGGTTGTAAGTCGGTGATGTATAAAAGCCGGTCTGACCGTTTACAAAGCCAAGGTTTACCTTGCGTGGTGGCCGAAGTGGCCTTGGGACGGACAGCCATGACGAGTGCAATCGCGGGTGCGACGGACCGAGGTACGTAGGGGTCAGCGAGTCAAGGGTGAGTCGTCCAAGTATCCCTGAGCTGAGGGAATGGCTAGTTAGCTAGCAAGTAAAAAATGCCAGAGGGGGCAACGCTAGGAGTATCCAGTAGGCCAACGGCTAAATGAGCTTAAAGATGGCACAAGGACGATTTTTGGTGAAGAGGCCGGCGTCAGGAAAGATGTGGCTTAAGCTTATGAACGACACGGTGCCGGGGGAGCAGTTGTATTGAAGTGATAAAAATCGTCACCAATAGCGGGGCGAGTTTAAGCAAAGTTGGACCAGCCGCCAGAAAGAGAAGGGCGGTGGTCGAAGCCAAGTGCCGAGACAGTGTTTTTATGGGGGGCTCGCATGGACCAACTGCAAGATGCGTGAGGCTCTTATGCTGGTGACCCTTCCCCCGTCATTGGGGTGCCGTCGCCCATGTTTTTTTTTGCTCAGCCTGCCTCGGCACCAGGTCCCCCCTACGTCTTCTGTGACAAAGTCATTAGGGGAGGGGGTATACCACTGTCAGTCAGCATCATTGTACCCGCCCCTGCCCAGATTCATTATGTTGCTAAATCTGGCGTGTTAGCACCTGCTCCCAGGCCCCTGTTCGACCCGATGGGCAGGGGCAGGGTACTGCACCAGATTAGAAGTGCACAGATGGCACCTGTGACTTAACTTAGAACGCGGCTACTCTTTTTTGACAGAACAGTCATCTTGGGGGCCCCAATAAAGTGATCCCGCCCCTACTACTCTGCAGTTGACCCCCCCTCTCCGTCGTCGTTAGCCTTGGGCAGGTTTACTTGGGGGTCCGTTTCCACCATGTGCCTTATGGTGACGGGGTTATGTGGCCTGCCCCCTGCAGGCCAAACGGCACTTCCACTCGCTAAAAGACATCTAAACCCGCTCCGGTGGGTGTAGATAAGCTGTGGTCAGTGTAAGGCTAGCTGGGGTGGAGCTCTGTTCGATGTTGCGCGACTGGTGGACAAATGGTATTAGTTTGTCGCTTACAGTAGGCAGCCGGCTGCTGTACGAGTGGCATGCTCCAGCCAACTTGAGCGGCAGAGGGCCACCCCGGTCCGTTCCAACTTAGCCAGCCAAAGGCCGTAAGCCATTGATAAACGCTGATGGTCTCCCTCCCCCTCCTCAGTCCATCCCTTTAGAAGTAATCCGTCTATGTCACGTGAATACCATTGACTGCCTATGCATGATCTGGGCCTTTTTCACGCATGGTCATTGTAAGGCATCCAGCAGGCGACTCATGGTCCTGGGACACCATTCGTCTTTATTCCGGGCCATTGTGCATGGTTCTCTCCCCTACACGCCGACCGTTTTCCGTACTAAACTACCGTACCCTCATTCCTTTACAGCCCGCTCCATGGCCCCAACGCACAAGGATACCGGCAAGGTCCACATCGCGGTGGGTGATCTCGTGCGCCATGCTAAGCTGACAGAGTTTGTGGACCACCACTGGTTCAACTACGGTCTCCGGGCGGCCGTCTACACCTACGGCACGACGTCTCCGGCCCCCACGCTGCCTCCGATGTTGGTCGAACAAATCCCGTCCTTTCACTACTACCGCGTGCGAACTACTCTCGCCGAGCTGACCGACCCGGCTTTCCTACGGCCGCTTCTGAAGGACACTACCCTACAGTTTGCAGCCCTGTCAGTCCGAACACGTATCGACCAGCACGACACCTTTGCCATCACTCCGACCGGTGAGCTGATCCTCGACCTGACTAAGGACACCTACGAAGTTTCCGGGTTGACCGGGACCCACTCACCCTTCGGGGAGCGTAATCCCCGCTTCACGGTGCGGATCGATCTTCGTGCGGACGCCTATGCCCCCGGACACAAGTACTACGAGCGGGTACGGTGGTCGTTCGCCAACGCCCTGACCGCACCCTGCGATTTTTGGCTGACCTGCGTCAATACCGCCACCGGGAAATCCCACCCGTTCACCTGTCCCGACGGCTGGATGGCCCAGAACATCCTATCAGAGCCCCGATGGGAGGACCCCATTCCAAACGCTCCGACCACCGCCGACAGGCAGACGGCACTCATCATCCCCGATGTGCGGGAATGGGCGTTGTCTGACCCCCGTACCGCCGACAAGCTCCTTTGGCACGGGATTGCTCAGGATTTCTACGAGTGGCTTGGTATGGAGGTCAATGCCTCCCCTCAAATTCGGGCGGGACAGTCGACTAACTCCTACCTTTCCACCTACACCGTCCCGTCTCCGCACCGGCCGGGGCGGGTGGCCGCCGTTCGGTGGACGGGTCTGATCCTACCGGCGCAGGTGCACGCCGTGCAGCGGGCCCTGACGGCCAGCCTGGCCGCCCTCCCTTCCAGGGCGGAGGAAGACGAGGGTGAGCCCTGGGCCACCCTTGCCGCATGGGGGTTCCGGGATGCCCCCGTGTCCTACGGTACCAAATCCCACGGGTTTCTCGTGTCCGGGGAAAATGACTACACCTTGGCTTACTGGCCCGACGGGCGGTGCGTGGCCTTTCAAGCTAACGGACCCTTAGACAAAGCCAGCTAGGTTTATTTTGCAACCCCCCCCCGTTCCCCAGTAAAGACGATGTTAACGCGCACCTATCGATATCGAGTGGGACAAGTAGACCTGACGCAGTAAGCTCTTCGGCGTAAACGGTTTATCGGCCTAATTTCGAATAATGAGTACTGGTTAATTTTTACTCTCTCGGTCACCACTACTTGTGTAGGTGATCCTTAAGGTCTCATCTACCCGACCGAGTCGGCAAGTGTCCGTTGCAAAGCTGGCAGTCGATCCGCCGGAACTTTGGCTTTTGCCTGGTCAACAACGTAGTCTACCAGGTTTTTAGAGGGCCGCACCAGGTGACGGCGCATGAAGGGTAGAAAATTTACCGCGTCGAGGATCTGCCCTTGACGGCAGAGGGCGCGGATCAGCACCTCGTAGGTATGGTGGTCGGGCCGGGTATCTGGATCCACCAGCATGAGTTCCAAAACCTCGAGGGCCCTGTCAAGGTGTCCCGTCTTGGTGAGCAGTTCGATCCACAGGTTGCTGAGTTCGGCTGAGTAACGGAGGCGGGCCTCAGCCATGTCCGCAGGTAGCTTGGCGCTTACTAGCATGACGGCCGGATGGTTTGGGTAGCTGAGACAGACGCGGTAGAGGTTACAGAACGTAGTTAGGTTCGGCCGGACATATTGGTGGCACATCTCGCGATAGAGGGCAAAGGCTGGCTGCGGGGCATCATGGAGACGCGGAAGCGTCAGGATCAGCCGGTTATAATCATCCGTGGTAGGTCGGGGCTGCTGGGCGTGGAAGTCGTCGTAGAGGGCCGTCGCCACAGGGAACTGATCCAGTTCCGCGAGGGCGACCACTGCCGCCACGGTGGTGGTCGACGCTGCATCGGGACGGTAGTCGCCTGGACCACCAGGGAGGGACCGGTAGAGCGCCACCGCCCGGTCAGGGTGGCCGTGGCGTTGCAGAGCCACGACGAGAGCCTCCGTCACTGCCAGGGGCCGGGTTGCCGAATCGGGGTATCGTAGATTCACGCAGCGTTCGGCCTCAACGGCCCACCCACCCTCACCGAGTAAAGCCACCGTTTCCGACCAGTTGGTATAGGCTAGGGAAAGGTCTTCAGCTGGTGTGGTCGCGTCCACCGCCGCCGTGAACTCGGCCGCGGCCACCGTTGCGATACGATCCAGCCACTTCTTGGTCTCCTCGTATCGGCCCAAGGCGGTGAGCCCGCGGGTGACGCAGGCGTACGTCAAGGCTGAGAAGGTCGCTTCCCCATGGTGTAGCTCCCACTCCGTCAACTTTTCCACGGCCACGTCGACCATTCCGTCGTAATTGGCTAGGTAAATTTGGCTGCGACTGGCGGTCCGCTGGCTCAATGCCGGTATGTGGGTCATATAGGCGGCCTGCACGACAAAGGGCCGGGTGTTCGACAGCGCCAGCGTCTCGATGAGGGCTGCGACCGTTTGGCTATCCTCGAGTGTCGAGCCCAGAGCCTGGCACCGCAAATTCCAGGCTCGGAGGGCGGCAAAACAATCAGTGTCGCCGCGGTAGGCCCGAAACAAGCGCTGCCAGGTCGTTTCGGGTATCCGTAGGCCGCGCGCGAGGGCGATGCGGAGAGGCAGCCAGGCCTGCTTGGTCCGATTGATATCGAGGTATGCTTCCGCCAGCGCGACGTAGTCCTCGGCCTGCAAGGTCCAGTTGAACGGTCGTTGGTCGTCCCGGACAGCCACAGCTGCCTTGATTTCGTCGGCCATCGTAGCCATCAGAGCCCGTTCTTCCTGATCGTCGTCATGGACCAGGCCGGAATCGGTCCGTTCAATCAGTGTGTCAGCCTTCCGAGTCGAAATATCCTCCAGCTCGGGGTCGGCCGCGATGAGGGCCGCCACCTCGCGGCGGGTCCCCCGACAGGTGTCCAACCAACGCTCGGCGAGCAGCATCACCCGCTGTGCCTTAGCCTCCGATACTTTCTGGTTACTGTCCTCGTACCGGCGTATCGCCCGGGTTTTTGTGGGGCCGGTTAGCTCCGGGTCGGCCGCCCGTACGTAACGGAACCAAGTGCGCCACGTCGCTGGGCTTAGCGCACGGGTCTGCCACCGGTAAATGAGGCACTGGTACAGTGGCCACAAAATCTCGACTCGGTTTGTAGTCCGCACGAGGCGCTCAAACCGGGCCACGGTGCGGACACACTCTTCGTAATCCGCCGCTTGCCCAACGTTGAGCTTCAGCACGTGGAGGGCTGGGTCGGCTGCAGTCGAAGCCACCGCCCACGAAAACGGTTCCCGGGTTCCGCGCGGTACTCGGGCGCTGGCGTCTGGAGAGTGGTCAGGAAGGAGCCCCACGGAAGCTTGGTAGTCCTGAAACTTCTTGGTGAGAGCCGCGGCCGTTACCGGGTTGTCCCGCTTCTTGGGCGGTTTGGTTAACCGCCGAGTCTGTGCCCCCCGACACACCAGGGACCGGAGCATGGCGAAATGGAATGGTGTACCGTCAGGCTGAGGGGAGGACGTGAAAGTGACTGAGGAGGGATCGGTCGTCCCCTGCTGGGTTTAGGGGTTCCAATCCGTGAGGAATGCGGTGATGCAAAGGTCGGCAGCAATTCGAGCCCAAGGTTGAAACAATGGAGGAAGGGATAGTGGCGAAGTTCATAGCTAACAACTCTACTCGCCCATGGGAGCCAAGGACGTCGTCCGATTACCAAGAAAGGTGCCACGACCTGGGCCTACAAGGTCCATGGTGGTCAACTCCGTGTGGTCCATTGCCTTCCCAAATGAGGCAAATCTTCTTGCGACGATATTGCTCGCCTCACGTTTCGAGTCCGCATACTTGATCCACGCAAGATAGAGACGGAGGCCTGAGACATACAAGAAAGCCGCAACGGAATACGGGATAGCAAGAATATTCACATTAGTATACAATGGGTTCAGTTTATTGGCGCCAGCGGTTAGCAACGCGCAGGTGGTTGCAGGTGACTCGGTCAACGCATTCGATACGAGCGGCCGCTTTGGGGATGTGGCTGAGTAGTTGCTGCGGTTCTAACGTCCAGGGACTGGGCGGTTTTCGCTGTTATTCCGGGTGACTTTGCGGTGGACGAACTCTCTCACGGCCCGGTGGCCCTCTGGGGTCACGGCAAACATACGCCGTTCGTCGTTGTGCCACAGTACCACACCGAGTTCCTGGGCGTACTTGAGCACCACATTGTAATCATTCTGGCGCAGGAAATCGCTGTACAAGTAGCCTGCCGTGGTGAGAAGAGACGGGGCGAGGGGCGAGGGGGGTAACGTAGTGCAACAAAGGCAAGATATACATGGTAAGGATCACTGGCTTGGTCTAGGATTCCGTAAATGAGGAGGGGCACCATGGATCAGGCTGCGAGCGGGACGTCGCTAAGGCCAGTCTCTAGCGCACAGACCACACGGCCGTCGGTACAGCGCAAGGGCCAGCAACCTACCTTCTGAGGGCCGAATTCGGTTCTTTTCCATCTCCCAGAGGCGTAGCTGGTCTGTCACGGTGATGGGTAGGACCGGTGACTGGGATCAAGGTTGAGAAAATACAATAGTCCGAGTTGGCAGAACAGTACAATGCGTTAGACAACGTGCCCGTGGCTCCAACCTCAAGACCGTGCCAATTGGCCCCAACGGTCAAATCCCCCGCGCGCTAAACCGATAATACTACTTACCCGGTCCCGCATGTATTGGTGGGCGTGAGTAGTTAGGTAAACGATAATCTGTTCGGCCGTAATACCGTGTGACAAAGCACCCCGAATACTGTCACGGCTAACAACCCCGGTAACCATGTTGGGAAACCGGGCCTTGAGGCTGACGAACAGGTTGAGGATGGCGATCTGTAGCGGGGAATCAGTGTACGCGTACAGCCGGTAATTGGTCTCCAGGACGATGAAGCCGCCTTCGGTCGTGGCCACCGTGGACGTCTGGGCTGGATCGACACTCACACCAGCCTGGCCCATGTTGCGAGATATGTTGCTTAGCCCCGTCGTGAGCGTGGTGGCTAGCCTGGTCGGGTAGAAGCGCCGGGACCGTTTCTACCATCATGTAAAGGAAGGGGGTGGAAAAAAAATAAGGCACGGATATTGGAGATCAGCCGTGGAATATAAATCCGGGCAAAGATTAAGGATGGGGATAAACCACACGTCTCTGGTGCCTCCCTACAGAACATAAACGGCGACCAGCGTTCCCCGGTCTAAAAGCCTACCGCGGCCTTACCTTGCGTTGGTATACGATGCCGTAATCGCGGAGATCCTCAAGCATCTGCAGCTGGGTGGGCGTGAGCGTGTCTGTCGAGTAGTCCGCACCTAGTTCGAGACTACCCAGCTGAAACAGGAAATGGAGAACCTCAACCAGGTCCATCTGCAGATTTCCGGCAAGGTCGAGGTACTGGAGCAGAAACATCCACACCTGGGTGCTCACATCCTGGAGCAGGAACTGGAAGCCCTGGTTGGTGATAATGAGGCGACCAGCTGAACCTTCGCCGCCGCCGGTCTGTGCCGTGCCCTGCTGCATTAGACCTGACCGCTGGAGCAGGCCCAGCACGCCCATGCTGGGGGGCGACGTGGCGCTGGTGCCAACCATGAAATGCAGGATAGACTCCCACTTATCGGTGGCGTAAGCGTCCAGAAAGGCCGTGTCGACATGGTGCTTGTCGCGGGTCTGGCAGGGCACACCGAAGCTTTGGTGGTTCCCACCGCCGGTTAGGGCATTCCGTAACTGGACCTGGAAGACGGGGTTCATCACCAGTGCGTGCTGCTCCTCAGTTACGATGTGCAGCTTCCGGAGCTCCTGCAAGGTTGCCTTGTACTGGTCACGGTGGCCCGGTCGAAACCACCGCTGCATATCGTCCAGCGGAACGGGACGGTCGACATAAAGGAGGGCCATTATGACCTGTTTAGGGAGCGTCGACAGCAGACGCAGGATGACTAGGCAGGTTGCTGGGTTCGAGAATAGTCGCTGAAAGGTCTGCGTGGGCAGCGAATCCAGGTACGCGTAGATGTTGTCCTTAAAGGACGCTGAGGTTGCCATGGCGGACGGTGAGGGTCAGAAAAGAGAGCGCGTATGGGCTGCGAGAGATGTGGTCGGGAAGGTTAATGAGATAGGCTGTGGAAGGGCCCGCCGTTACGATGGGAGGGGTGAGCGCGCCGACGGGTGACCCATCGCAGGGTGACAGAGGAAAGTAACGACGACTGTAGGCCGAATGTGGAACGGAACCCTCATTGCTGACTATAGACGCAATGTCGCCGAGCTTCAATCGTCCAGGAATCACGGTCGGAGGCATCATAGCCTTGACACTGTTACCGCCTTGGCCAAGTCACTACGTTTCGTAGCTTGTGTCATGTGATATTATTTCCATAACCAGCAACGGCTGCGGCAACCCTTAAAGCTCCGAAGGTCGATAGGCATATACGTGCGCGGCGGGGGGGGAGTGGGAGGCCACTATTACCTCGATTTCTTTACTAGGGTTGAAAGCCAACGGATCCCATTCGCTGGGGGTCTACCAGTGGTAAGCTAGTGGCTGAGACATAAACACGGCGGCTGATGTCTAGGCCCTACAGCCTCATGAAAGATCCTGGGGCTCGCTGCTTACAGCCCTTGGGCGGTATGTGACAAGTAAAGGCCAAGGAGGGGGGGAGGTCCATCTGGCTGGTAGCCAGCTATCCATGCCGTGGTCGATTGAGTGGGTGTTTGAATATACGGTGACTCTATGATATCCTCACACCGGTAGGTGAGGCACCCTTCGGGTGGTACCGACAGCCCTCCTGTAGCCTATCGCAAACGGTAACTGGACCATCGTCCTCTACCCCCCGCCTCCTCCCCACACCAACCTTAGTCTGCAGGCCGCTTAAGCGCACATCGACGTCTGCTCAATAGCGTCTCTATTGTGGCGCCGCCACTTCCATCCTCCCGACTGATACCTCATTCCCTCGAGCTCATCAAACGACCAACCACGTCATCGTTATTATTGATTAACAGGGCTAGGTTGGCCCAATGCACTGCGCCTCATAGCTTAGGCTATACTCCCACCAGCCGACAATGAAGCGGGGAACGGGGGTGTCATGCCTCTCGGCTATACGCAGACACGATGGCCTAGCGCATGACGCACTGGTAAACGGCAGTGCGGCCGTGCTAGCCACTGGCTGACGGCGCTGAAGAATTAAATCCAGGCAGGTCGTGTCAAGCGCTGGGCGGCGTGACCTAAGGAAACCCAGTGGCGCATCTGATCGGTAACACACCACACCCCCCTACCAGTAGACCAGGTCGGCGATTGTGGCTAAGTCTGTCCGATGCGGCCTCGAAACTAACCACCCTACCGCGGACGACGACGCCTGCCTGCTGTCTTGATGGGGACCTCTCATTAGAGTAGGTGCTTCGAGGTGAACATGGCCAACAAGCATGATTGGCTCATCAGCCGAACGGGGGAGGATTGTTTTTGGTGTGGTATTTGGAAGCCAGGCTGCGGGGAGGTCAGATCGACCATTTCAAGCTGGCGAGACGCTGTACAACCCTTCAGTGCAACGCTGGGTGCAAGGCGGAGGTGGATTCCATGGCCCTCGGTCCCTGCTTATTTTTCTCCTCTTCAACAAGCGAAGTGGCGGCCCTCCGCCGTTCCACCCGGTATTTCCACACACCCAGTAGACCCCCTCCTTTCTGCCGCCCCCTTCTAACCCCAACTTGTTTGATCCTGATAAAGGGCTTAAGCCTGGTATTTCTGTTTTTGCGTGCCACTATAGCCCAGCGGCAAGCACGCCACCAGATCAATTACGTCGGGGACATATATATATATATATATATATAGCTAGCGCGGCCCACCTGACCTAGTCCTGGCACCGTTTTCCTTCTTCACTTTAATTCAAGTGGTTGTCGCGCGTACTGTTTTTTATTCCACCGTTGCCAGCGTAAAGTTTTATCCTTCTCCCCCCTCTCGGCTGTTCGCGCGATAACCAGTGCCTTCTTTGTTAGACACTATCACCACCGCCGTGCCCACAGGGAGTTTCGTCTACCCCCCACCCTCTGCGTCCTCGCCATCCTTCGCCTACTACTACGGCTTTGTTGATAGGCCACTCTCCTGTCACTTCTATTCGCAACACCGCCGTAATGTTACTCAAACGTTGCATGTGCCGCCTAGTCCCCGCACTATGGCTATGCACCATCCGGTTATCGGCCTGCGCCTACGGCAGCGAGGCCGACAAGAGCAGTACAGACAATCAACCGACTTCCGTTTATCAACTTGAGTCAGGGGACGCGAGTGCTTCGCACCCGGGCAGCCCTGTCTTGATGAATAGTAATCCCGATACGGCAAGCCGCAAACCTACCGACAGAGTGGACCCCCTTCTGGAGTTTTCGCAGCTCGCCAACCAGTTTATCGAAGATGCTTCGCTCCTCGACCGTCATAAAGCCAACAGAAACATATGTACTACTCTCAGGAAGATCGCCGAGAACACCTCGTTGGACCGCGTGACTGCCTTCGACATGATGTTCGAGACTCTGGACACCGACTTTAAAACAACTCAACCGCTCCAAGATCTATTCCACGCAACGTACATCAACCTGCACACTGCCTTCGCCTCCGTTCCAAATTTTTGGACCACAATCGACGCCCAGGAAACCGGCCAATGGCCCGCGGACGATGTGGCAGCCCTGAGCGAGCGACTTGTGGCCGGCCGTATGTCCAGCTTTACTACCAAGCACATCTTGGTGCTGGCCGAATTGCCGAAAGCAGCTGCCAGATTCAATGACACCATGTATGTCTACCAGTGGCACTTCGACCACGGCGAGGACTGGATTAAAAAGGCCGGAATCGCTTTCGACCCGCGATCCTTGAAGATCCCCGACTTTGAAACGTTCACATGCACCGTATTTCATCAAGGTATGGCACCGGCAATAGGCTCAGATGCCCAAGAGGAGAGGCTTTATGCCACGTGGGGAAACTACGGCATAACCCGGGGAGAAGCCAACGACCGTAACGACGCCAACACGGAATTATTTCGGAATTATATTTCGGACCACAAATCACTCTACAAGAGCCAGGCCCGTCGGCAGTACGTCATGGAACTGTATGAGGAAATACAGCCCAAGATTATCCGGCTCATCAAACTCGCTTGGTTTGTTGACGGATACTGGGAGGCCCTTCTCTCGGCCGTGAGCAACAATGGCGACCAAGCCGCCATGGCCCGGCTGCACTCGATGATAAATTCTGTACGCCCAAAGTCGTCGTCAGCGTCGCTACCGCCACAGTGATCCGCTTAGCTACACGCTGACAACTGCCATGACCCTTGCTTTTAACGCTGAGTCATTTACTGAATAGTCGAGTAGCTTTCCGTCCGCCCTTTATTAGCTCAGTCTCCGACTGCACTGCGACTTGCCAATACTACCTGTTACGCATCTAATCCAGTTGGCTCGATCAGGCTAGTTCCCCGCCTTCCGCCACTTTATCTATACCTTGCCTCTTCGCTGCGCATCCTATAATTAATTACGAATACACTCGCTGCTATGAATATTGGCTACATATCAAATGTAAATTCGATAGGGAGGGTAGGACTAGACCACACCAAATGGATACTCAGATGAGACAACTCGGTCGGTTTTGTTCCTTGAATGGTACCTTGGCGGACCATCACATTACCTAATTGTATCGCTATTGATGCCACTGTCGTAACGTGATTTTATTGTCCCTGATCCTGGAAGTCCTTAATCATGGAGCAGGATGATTTGGACCAGCAGGTCAAGCCAGGAAATCCACCCAGTTGAATATCGTGGGGAAGTATCCAATCAGGGTATACCAAACGCTGTGGTCTAATGAATTACTCGATTGAAGTCGGAACCAAGGCCATACCGTGAGGATTGACGACTCCCAGGTCAGGAAACAAGGTCCTAAAGTCAAGGTCCATTGCCGAAATCACTTCCATACTCGAAGTACCCAGGGCGACGAAATGAACGACTTTATCTCCCGGGCATCGTACCACGCCAAAGTCATGCTGGTCCACAAAGTAATCCGAGACAACGAGGGTGGCCTCGTCGGGACTGAGGGTAATGAAATGCGGAGTGGCGGTGGCGCCCATCCGGAGAACCGACAGGAATCGGACGTTGTAAGGATCGCTGACATCCAGCATGTAGATGGCTCCGGTTAAGGCCGCGGTAACCCATAGGCGGTCGCGACGACGGTTAGTCATGATTACGTGGAACCCGGCCCCAGTGATACCCGAGTCGAAGGCCACCTGTGTGTGGCCACGCAGAGGATCGACAAGGTATAGTCTACCGTCACTAGCGCTACTGGCAATAACGCAACCGGGGCAGTCGTGGGTCGTCCCCACTAAGGCTACATCCATGACCCCCTGGACCGTGGCATTTACCACTAGGGTATGGGTGATCCGTCGCGCGGCAAAGTCCCACACCCGTACCGTATTACCGGTCAGCACGCCCGCCGTTGGGTGGAGGGTGGAATGTGGATCGACGTAGTCGCTGGTTATCATCAGGTTGTGGGCCTCATCCACAGCCAGACCGTGCGGGTGGAATCCGGCGGGTACGTCGTGGGCGCGGCGTGGGTACTCACCTACCAGATTCAGCTGCGCGTCGTACTCGACCACACGACCTCCACCTCCACTATCTCTGCCGCCCATCATGGTCACCAAGAACCCACCGTTGGCCAGGGAATAGGCAGCGTCGGTGGCAACGCTGTTCCGGGGCCGGGAGCTACGTAGGTACCGTGGCCTCGCTGGATTACGAAGGTCAAAAAAGAAGTTGGAGTCCTGGTCGTGGCGAAAGGACAGAAGACCGCCTGCGAAAAGGATTCGCCCGTCTCGGCTCACGCTGACATGGTGGGCCTCGTTGCCACGAGTAGGGATGACGGTGCGGCCTAGGTAGATGGGTGGTTGTCCGTCACGCAGACTGGTGGCAGCGAACGTGGCGACAAAGTCTGGGGCTGCTGCATCGTCCGGGCTACACCAGACGTAGAGGTAATACGAGGGCCGTGGTTCGTCCGGGCCGAGCGGAAAGGGACGGGGATGGTGGCGCAGGCCGGCACGCGGTGCGAAGTCAATTTCTCCCTCTGACTGGCCGCCACCAGGGTGGGTCGCAACCAAACTGAAAAGGCAGGCACCGAGGATGGCCGCGACCCAAGCTCGGATATAGGGGAAGTCCATTGGCGAGTACTCGGAACCTTGGGAGGCGTGTGCAATACTTGTGGTCCGAGAGCAATATGGCGAAACGGCCTTGCTGTCGCAGAGGAACAAAAATTAGATAATCAACCCCCGATTACGGAGCGTGTCCAAAATTAGAGCCTAGGTCATGAAAAGAAGGGCCAGTGTCAAGGGGGCTTCAGGTTGCGTTGTTCCACGTAGTGGCATATTAACCATGGGTCGAAGATGAAGGCTGCTGGCCGTTAGTCCAACCTACGTAGGCAGGCCAACCACCTTACACGTGCCGAGCGAAACCTAAGTGACGCAGCCCGGAGCAGGTTTAACCGAATGAACACTAGGGCTATATTGACAAGTTCCAGGCGAGGATAGGGTGGCAGTGCGGAGAAAGCGGTAGAGTTTAAGGTGAGACTCGGGGGCCAAGACCTCGCACATTTATATTTCCACCGCATGCAGCTAAAGGTGCGGATATGGTTATACCGTGGAGAGGACTAGTGTGCTAATCATCCAAGGGACTACCTTGGCGTGATGCGATTTGTACCAGGGCCGACCTCTCAGACTCCTGTACAAGATGAGGGAGAAAAGGGTGAGCAGCACTGAACGGATCCTGGGGCACGTTGGGAGCCATCCGTACTGGCATGATGGCCGCCTAAACCGGTTGCAGTGCGTCAACAGGACTAAAGCAGGATGCAGGGGGCCATGGTGGCTATAATGATGCATAACCCGCCTTAACGCCTGGTAGTACGCTGATATTAAACCCAACCTCACCATAGTGGCTGTTTCTCAATCGCCTTCGGCTTAATCCTTCAGTCCCAGATTCTCTTAGATATGCACCCCTCCCCTTCACACCCTTCCTAGTGAGTGCGGTTATCAAACGGCAGGATAGCTGACAAGCTTTTCCATCCAATCATGTTCTGCTGGACTAGATAAAACCCGCGGAGGTGCACGATGTCCGGCCTACGTTGATGCTGTCGGGCTTGGAATACACAATATCGTAACGCAAACAATTCTGCGCGACATGTGGCCACGGACGTCGTGAGTGAATCGTCTAGGCAAACTAGGCGAAAGCAGGGTAGGCTGCCACGGTAAGAGTGTATTATGGCTATTTAGAGGCAGGTGAGCAACTTGAAAGGCCCACAGAGGGATTGAAGGATAAAGGAAACGGTCAGACCTGGCCGGCGGAAGTTCCCCTACTAAGTGATGTGTGGTAAACCATCCAGGGGTAGTGTGAATTAGCAGGGCGTGGTAACTGATTCCACCTACCGCTTTGCAATAAACCGATGCTTACGATCTCCGTGAAGTGACGTTAACGAGGTAGATAAATCTTCTCTGGCAACGTTAGGTAGCCCAGGCGCGCTACTGAGGCTGATACAACCAAGTGGGGCAGTTGACCAGGAAGATCTGGAGTTAGGCCGTCCGCTCCTTTAAAAGAATTTACAACGGAAAGCAAAACGAAGGTAGGAGACTTCGTAGGGAAAATATCGCCAGGTTATTAATACCGACGTGGGTGCAACCCAACTAGTAGTATAATATGTAAGGAGGGCGTCAGCCCAGTGACAATCTCTTGCACGATGAGCCTGGCTTAAGCTCAGTGCATTATTATTATTAGTTTTTTTTAGGGGGCCTGTCGACTACTTACTTCAAACTCCTGACTCACACTTGGCTACGGAAGAACAAGCACCTGTAGACCATAAGAGGAATCCATTCTGATAATTTTCCCCTGAAGTGAGGGTTAGCGGCCATGCCATTAAGCCGTGTACTAAAATGACAAGTACCCAAATAGCTATTGGTATCTCAGCCGACATCACCATAACCGCGAGAAGGCAGCTTAGACAGAGTCCAAATCGACGTGAGTAGCTGCACCACCCCTCCCCCTTTTCCTCACCCTATCTGCTTCCTTCACGTCCCCAAGCCTCTTCTAGGTTTCCCATACTCAGCACACTACACCCCCTATTTCTGGCATGAGGTTCACCAGTAGCGACGCGAATTATCAGTATCAGCTGATGGCGCCATCTTTTTTCCTTATTTTTTGCATCCGCCACTAGTTAAAAAGCTCGAAAGCTAAATTGGGAGTGAAATGGAAAGGGGAATTAAATGTGGCAACAAGAAGAAATTCACGCATCTATTTTTCTTTTAGGCTTGACAAGGCTTAAATAACGACGACTGCTACGGACCAAGATTTAGATGATTTGCCTCCCTGGATGGATAGATTGAAGTGGAAGGGGCTACTGAACCGGTCAGACGTGCTGAATGTGGTACTCGATGGTTCTACACTTCCTATTTCGGTGAGGAACATTTCGTTGTTCGAAATATGAATCCAATAACTTACATGACCGCCCTTCCTAACTCGCTTATCCATAAATTGAGAATGATTCACAATTGGACCAAATGTCCAAAGCCATTCGGAGTGGCGTGAGTATCGAGCGGTAAGCGAAAATATAAACATCACTTAACTCAGGCCGTGGAAAAGAACCCCCACCTTTGTACAATAAAAACGATTCGTTCTTCGACCTAATTTTTATATGGTTTATACAACAGTGGAGTAATCTTTCTAGCTATTACAAATTGTTGCACAACTTAATGGGTATGATAAAGTGCTGGCTAATAAGTGAGCAGACCATGGATGGGAGGGGAGGTCAACCAGACGCCATGGGTATCCATGGCAAGAGATATTAGGGAGTGAAGTTATGTAGGAAAATGTCGTGGTGAAAGAAGGGTGAAGGGACTATGAATTCGGAGTGCAATTATTCTAGAAACACACGATGGAGAAGTTAAGGCAGAAAGTGGGTAACGCGGGAGGGAGGGGGGGGGGTCTTGGCTGATTGGCTGGCCACCGCGGGGCATAATATTGTACAGAAGGAGGCGCGGATGAGAGGTTTTGGGTGAGGAGGGTTTAAACCTCCCCGCTTCAAGCGCTCGACGGGTATGTTAGCAGAGGACGAGAGATGCAGTAAAGTAAATATTCAGGGGCCAGTAGTTCAAGGTCGACTGGGGATTGCGGGTCAGCAGTTGCGTTGGAACACTGGAGACTGGTGATAGGGGGGGGGGACTGGGGTGCCCGAGTAAGTAACCCAACGAACGTGGGCGTGATCGGCACAATGGTAATCCATAGACTATCAGGTAGAAACTATTGAATACAGGCCTTGGTGGGATCCGCCCTCCCCCCTCCTGGGACCAAAGTAATTACAAACCACAAGGGGGATAAAACTGGCAGGCTACTCTTCGCTGCCTTCCCAGTCTCTGATTTCGGAGAGTACCAGGGCGATAAGGTCTTTCTCGCGCACGGGCTTGGTAACGAAGGCGGCCATGCCCGATTTGAGGCACCGCCGGCGTTCGGATTCAATAGAATTAGCCGTGAGGGCGATGATGGGGCCACTGTAACCAAGTTCCACAATAGCAGAGGCGGCCTCGCAACCGTCCATGATGGGCATAATCACGTCCATTAGCACGCAAGCGTAGTATTCGTCGTAGGGGCTGGACGGGGCGTCATCCGACTCGGCGACCAACCGGTGTTGGAGGATAAGCTCCACCGCCTCCCGACCATGGTTGGCAATGTCGACCACAAAGTTATTCTTCTTGAGCATTTTGGCGGTCACCCGTTGGCAGATGAGATTATCTTCTACCAACAGCACCCGCCTGCCCGACGAGAGGTCCGGATCTGTAGGCAAAGGTGCCGGGGGTGTAGAACTAGGGGTAGTGGCCTGGGCCCGAAGCTTGAGGAGCGATCTGGACAATTTATGGGGGGTGGCCACGGCCGTCGCCCCGTCGTCCTCGACTGCTCGGAGGGCTTCCACCGCTGCTAGCGGTGTAGCAGAAGCCGTCTCCCTCTCTTCCTGAGACTTCGCAGTGGGCTCGGCAACCTCCTGGGGAATCAGGTCAGCCTGGGGCAAGGCAATAAGCGGCTCCGCGAGTAGCGGGTGAGCCATGGTGGGCGAAGTCCGACAGGGGGAATCTGAGGACCGCGTGGAGGGCAGGCGCTGGAGGACGTCGGTCAGCACCGGGGGAGGAGCCTTCCCGAGGGCGATCCGTCGGGGCAGAAAGTGACCGGATGGACTGAGCTGTCGCGGCGGGTTGGACCGGGGTTTTCGCCACACCGGGTGGTCGAGTGCCATATCGTATGCCATGTCAACCGTGGGCCGCCGTTGCCGCAGACCTCCGAGAGCGTCGCGGGCACTGCTTGAGCTGCCACTGGATAACGACATGGGATGATCGATCGACCTTGACGTCTGGAAAGATTCCTTGCCGGCAGCGGGCCCCTGCGGCGGGTGGCGGCGGAAATATTTCGAGGCCTTGGACAGCACCGAAAGCGGGTAGGCTTCGCCCTCACTCTCGGCGGCCGACGGGCGTGAGGTGGTGCTAACCGATTGCAGGCTAATCTGCTCGCCACTGAATGATGGGCGTGGCTGAGAGCCCGGGTCGCCCACCAGGTCGGTCGATCGGACCGGGTAGGGTAGATCGGAGACGCTCGGGGTAGGCGAGGCACTGAAAGGCAGCTCCAGCTCGTGGAGCTGATGGCTGTCCGGAATGTCGAGTGCCAAATCAAAGTAGCAGCGACTGCGGCCGTCCGGGGCAGTGTCAACTACTAGCTGGCCGCCTAGCATCTTAACGATGGTGAGAGCCAGGGCCCGCGAGACGCCGGCAGAGAAGAACTTGGCGCCGAGCGAGTTACTTTCTAGGTCGAAAGGCTTGTCGATATGTTCGTCACTCTTCAGTTTGGCGGGCGAGAAGATGAGGGCCGTGGTGGTCAGGGCAAACCGTAGCCGCGCCCTGGTATTGGCTTCGTCGAGCCACTCGACCAGGTGTACGGACACTTCCACAGCGCCACCGGTTTCGCCCTCCTCGATCGTGTAAATAATGAGCTTGATGAGGACCTGCGAGAGCCGGTAACGGTCAAATATAAAGTAAGGCGGGACAGCGTCGTCTACCTCGATGGCCAGACTGATCCCACGCTCGTCGGCCAGGCCACGCTGTAGCTTGGCGCAGCGGCGCACAAAGTCCGGCAATTGGACTGTATCCTGCTGTAGCTGGACCTGCCCCTCGCTGGTTTCGCTCATGTGGGTCAGGTCGAGCACGTCACTCACCACGACACCCATGAACTGGGCGGCGGTCTCGATGCACAACAGATCCTCCTGCACCTCTCGGGTCTGTGGGCCCAGCGCAGAGCGGAGCATCTCGGCATAGCCGAGAATAACGTGGGCTGGGTTGCGAATTTCATGGCAAAGAAAAGCCAGGAAAGCACCCTTGGACTGACTGGCGCGCTCAGCCTGCTTTTTGGCCTCGAGAATGGCCTCCTTCGCAGCCTTGCGCTCGGTCATGTCCCGGAATACAACTACCTGGAGGCACTGTGGGTGGGAGTCACCGATGACCTGGCTGAAATTGGCTTCCGCCTCGAACCGGGACCCGTCCTTACGAGCCACCCACACGTTGCGCATACCCCACCGCACGGGCTGGGCGCCGTGGTGAAACGAGCAGGGCTCATCAAACGCGCATTCGGCAAGGGATACTAGCAGGTCACGGATGTGGATCCGGCCGGAGGTTCGGCCAGCGACGCGACGCGATTGGCCCAGCATCTCGCGGCGGGTGTAACCCGTGAGGTCCAGTGCGTGGGGGTTGGTACCAATCACATATCCGCGGCAGTCCAGGGCGAGGAGCGGGTCGGCTATAGCCTGCAAGGTGGCCTCGCTCTGCTGGCTGAATAGGTTGCCGATGAAACGGGATTTTCCCAGCTCCACGTGCTGGTCGTGCACAGTGCGCCGGGCCCGGAAGAAACGCCGAGTGAACATGCGTAGGATCACTGCGAGGACGGCCGCAAAGAGTAGCATGATGATCATGAGTACAATGGCGGTGGCATCCACCGACTTGGACAGGGCGGACTTGGCGACAGTGCTGCGCACCAACCACTGACGGTCAAGCACGGTGAATTTCTGGTCGAAGGTTGTATCCGACCATTCGGTGCCATTGAATAGGTGATCCGAATGGTAAAGCATCTGGTGGGTGGGTACATCCCAGATTTGGAGGAGGACCGGCTGATCCTGGAAGCTTGCTAGCACCTGGTCAAAGGATGTACGAAGGCGGTAAGAGGCTCCGACTACGGTGATCACGTCGGAGGGGGTTGCGGGTCGGCCGGTGGCAGTGATGTTACCGTACACAGGATAAAACACGGACACTACCGGGTCCGGCACGGGAACCAGCACCCCGTTAACGGTTTGGTAAATGGTCATGGGCCCAGTCAGGGCGGGAGCCAAGGTGCTGCGGGCCTGCTTGACTGCCTGGGTCCGGATGGGATCAGAGAAGATGTCGAAGCCTACCGGGGTGATGCCAGCCTCTGGATAGGTCATAACTAGAACGCAGTACTCGTTGGCATTGGCACGCGGAACAAAGGTGTCCAAGTTGGCGTCGAACTGGGAGAGGGTGAGGTTGCGGGACTGCTCAAAGGTCGTGCGCGCGCTCCCGGGCACGATTACGTTGATACCGAGACCAAAGAGGTTTGAATTGTAAAGGGCGGACTGACCGTAGCGGTTGGACAAGTCGTTGGTCACGTAAGCCCCGCTGTTAACCAAAGCGTAGTAGCCCTGCGAGGCCTGCTGCGCAGTGAGGAAATTGTTGATCACCGTATCGGCGCGCTCGCGGCTTCGCCAGTGGAAATCATTAATGATCCCATTGCGCCTGCTATTGACGAATACAAAAAATACCACAATACTGATACCGATGCCGAGCAAGATAATTAGCCCCGGGAGAACGTGCTGGCAGAAAGCCGACCAGGACGCCAAATAGTAAGTGCGCAGGGTACGGAGCCAGGATCGCGGAGACGATCCCCATCGAGCGGCAGGAGCGTTGACAGGCGGCGTGCTGGGTCCAGAGTGAGTAGCGAGCGGCGACGGAAACGCGGCGGGGGTTGAGGAATGGCGGGCAGGGGGTATCAGAGGTGCACCTGAGTCACCGAGCTGCGGGTAACGGACCTGTGCGTCGGTGGGATTAAAAAATTGATTGGACCAGTTGATTTCGGAGACGGGTGGTTGCTCCTCAGCCCGACTGGGAGCCAGGAACAGGCCAGTGGGCCCTGCAGAGGTCAGCTCGGCAATGGTGGGAGCGCCTTTGGTGGGGCTGTAGGGCCGGTTGATATGTTTGTTGGATATGGAATAGGCGGGGGTGAGGGACATGGTCGTCGTACCAGTGATACTCGACGGCATAGATAACATGTCGGCTTGGGTTTGATTACAGGCGTCGTCTGCCTGGTCGGGCGTGGTGGGTGCACGTCGCAACGCCCGGGCCTCGCCGGGTGATGGCGGAGACCCTGCGTGGGGGGCGACGCTCATACTATGCTAGGGAGGTACAAAGTCAAAGTGCCGAGCAGAGGGGCGAAGGGACGGGTAGGGTAAGCAATGTGCAGGGACATAGGGAGGGGGCTACCGGACCGATCCACTTGAGTCTGTGATACAGTGGTGCCACGAGCACGGTGCTGGGCAGTTGGGCTACAGATGGTGCGCGTGTGGCCAGCTTCGGCTAGTCACAGACTGGAAGCGGAGAGGAACCACCGAGTAATGAAAAAAAAACACACGTGGCCCTAGGAAGTCTGGGTTTACAATTACGGGTCGTAGCGGTGCCAATGGCCTAGGGTCAGCGTGGGGAGGACACGATTAAGAGGTGCTGGTACAAAGCCTAGACAGCGCGACCTCGAGAAAAACGGGTTCCCGGCAAAGGGGTGGGAGAAGCGAGCGAGTGGGGTGGGACAGGCTAACCAGCGGCGGCCAAGGTGGATACAGAGCAGCGCCGGTAAGTGACCAACGGTGATTATTCAAGGAAAACACTCCCCTACGGCGGGGTGTAGGGGGAGGGGCACAAGACCGTCCTTGTTAGAAGCGGAAAGGAGGTAGTTGGGACTAGGTGCGATCCCGGTGGCGAAACAATCAGGTAGGGCTTAAAAGGCTGCAAGGGCGGGTGGACCGGGTAGAGACATCGGGGACGCGGTGGTTGGGAAATGGATGACAGTGGAGTGGAAAAAATAGGTGGAGTTGAGATCACGCAGGAGTAGCAGGTTCGGAGATAGCCAAAGAGCCAAACCCGAGTTTTTCAGCAGGGGCTTGTCAAGTCAGACGGGCGTAGTGAAGGAAGCCCAAGTTGCGGCTGGTATTGACCAAGGAAAGCGCGTAACAATCGTATCTCAGTTGCCAAAAAAAAAAAATGGCCAACAGGCAAGTGCCAAAGAAGCAGTAGAAGGATACTCAACGTAGGACTGAAAGTTGCAGCAAAACTAGTTCACAAGGAAGCAGAAGCAAAGAGCCCCAAAGGCAAAGGCAGCCGTGAAAGAAGTGGAGAAGACCAAGGACGGCGTGAAGTATACTCGGGGCGCGGAAGCGCGGGGCTGAGAGGAGGGAAACTGGTGCTAAACGGGCGGCAGGCCAATAGTAGTTGTATGTGGTGGAGAGGGGAGGGAGGGGCAGAGGCCGAGTACAAAACTTCACACCAGTAATGGCCCTAAATGCCAAGGGACGTCGATGGAGGGTGAAGAGGTGTGTGGTCGGGGAGAGAGGAGAAAGGAGGAGGGTGTGAGGGGTGGCGAATCGGCTGGGGCTGAACGAGTTAGGAAACTCCCCGAACGCTGGTGTATGAACAGGCAAGCCCGATGGCTAGGGAAAAAAAAAACAATTAGGACACGCAATCGACAAGACTCCTGGGGCTATGCGACCGAGCTGAAGTTCACCACTGGCAAGTGAGGTCGCCGGTGGCAAGTTGGGTAGAGGTGAACGGGGGATGGTAGTCGGTGGGGTCCGCTACTACCCAAGTAGAGCAGAGGGTTTGGTTAATATTAGGACAGCGCACAGGTAACAGTAGCCCAAAGCTGGATAGCTGAGGGGGTGCGATGCTTGCCAAACTGACGACGGGGAGGACAGCTAACAGACTGCGCTAGCGTGGCGATGTGGTGTGGAGAGCAACAACGCGAGCGAAGACGTACGACAATGTAGGAGGCGGGGAGGGTAGGGGCGAGCCAATATGCCGTGTTCGACAGCAGACGCAAGGTCAGGTCAGAACAGAGGCAAGAAAAACCAGTAGCAGGCCGAGGAGCGATTGGGACTGGTTAAGTATGCGGAGCGTGGCCGCTAACTGGTACAGGTACCGTGCGGAATTGACACGCGTCGCCCCAGTGGTGGGCCGACAACTGGGCGCCGACGGAGATACGCACGGGAATCCATAGGAGAGGAGAGGAGTGAGTGTGGGCAAACAACGGTGGCATGAGGCAAGAGTCAGACGCTCAATGGGAGTCTGGCATAGACTCAATGCACAATGGAGACAGAAAGGCAGTCTTTACGAATAGTATGTCCCTGTCAGGGAGCGGAAATGCCGGCCCGCACCACCCGGTCGCCCACTGGGTTATGTGAAAACGCCGCCGTATTCTCTGGGAGTGTGCATCAGTAGGCTCACCCGCTTTCCCATCGTCTCCCCGCCCCGCCACCCTTGACCAGTAGATATGGACACGGTCGATTGTGAAAGGTAAGATAGATTGGTATGGCTAGAGGGAAAGGGTTGGTGTGTCGATGCGCTTACGTTTTGGGTATACGGACTAGGTGCGGTGGGCGACAGGTCCTGCCGAGATTCATTGTCGGCCCGCTTACGCCTGGAATCCGGAGGGGGGGTTAATCATAGAAGACCATCCAGCACCGCTCAGCCATCCAATGGTGCTATCGGCCTCGCTTTTAAGGCCTTCTTTACCAGTATCAAATCAACCATCGCGCCCATCATTCTACGGTGCCTGGCCGAATGGCTTGATTGCAATTGGGCGGCTCAGGTATTCAGCAAGGATCGCCACGAATCAGCATATTCCTACTTGCTGGCCTTCAATGGGAGAGGTAGCGTCGGATGCGTCAATTTAAATGGCACGTTGCTAGCCGCTTTCCAGATGCCGGGGCCGTCACAGGTGCGGTGGGCCACAGAACCCTTAGCGTGTGATGAATACGTGAGTACACGTCTGGTGCAGGTGGTTCATCGGATGCCAGAAGGCATACGTGGTGAGCATACAGGCCAGGGCGAACAAGGCTCCTTGAAGGATATGGCATATAGCCGTTGTGATCCAATGCCGCCCAACCACGTATCTGTTGCCACGCCCACTTTAAATTTTCTTCTTTTTACTGCGATCATTAGTCTAGCATCGAGTCGTTCAGGCCCTATGCGCTGGAATGAGCCACGCAAATCATTACTACCATCCTCATACAACTGCCACCACCGCATAGGCGCATGGCCAATCTGATCGTAGCCAGAGGGTGGGTTGCAACCATTACCTGCTGCCTTTGTTTCATGCCCTCCCGTATCAAACCCATCTCCTGAATTTACGATCGACCCATATGCCCACCAAAGTGCGATTTTGGCCAGACGAAGCCTGAGCCGAGTGTCACATACCCACTCCCACGCCCTAGAACATAGCAGGAGCTGGATTCACCAGATGGGGACGGATCGGCTGACGTAGTTAAACTGGTACCTAAAAAGGAAAGATTGTATACGGAAAGCCCTTCGGACCCGGATTTCCAGCGTCCAACCGCGACTCCCAGTGGTCAGCTGGAAAGGAGGAGTGTCTCATACAACTCTTACCCTGATTGGTCCCTTTTCCACTTTTTAACACTCGCTAGTGATCACAAATTTCGATGATATTGCCAGCTGGCCGTGGCACTCAACTACATGCACCTTGGGCAGATTGTTGCAGGGCTCTATAGTATAAAGAAGGTGACTTTAACTGTATTGTTCTCCTGTGCGATGGGCCGTCCTTAAACCTGCGCAACTCGGAAGTCGTGTTAATTGGCAGATGTATAAAGGCAGATTTGGCCGTCGGGTTATAGAGTGAGGAAAGCTAAGGAGGCGGTCGTTGGCTATAGTTACTAGTGATACTTACATAAAATGGTGGATCGTCTAGCCTGTGGGGCCCCCTCCCTACCAACCAAAGTTGTGGTTCCGTGTCCGCGACGCCTCACCGGTCTATTCACCACGCGTCAATGCGTTGATCCCAAGGGTGGCTCACCCATCTAAGAGAATATCCTCGGCTCCTCCAGTGTTGAGGTCAATGGCAATAGCCTTTTTTAAACCTCCAGCCATTCTCTGCAGCCACTTGCACAGGCTGGGGCATACAGAGCTCCCCAGCAAAGCACGGAATATCAATGGCTGGGGCCTCCTGTTTTTACAACTTTCACCACCGAGCGCCCCCATTGGTCGGGCCAGCGCCGGAAGGTCCGAAGGGCGTCAGGAAGTATCCCGATTTTCACCTTTTTAGGCAATCATCGCATATTATCAAGTTTTTTGGGGAACTATGCATATTGTACCAACCAAAGTAAACCCGGATACATTCGATTCGTTCCCGGCGGCGGGCAAGTCGAATCAACCGGATTACTGGTATTTCAAAATATCTCCAGCGGGTGGCGAAGGATGCCTAGTGTAGCTGCCAGCTGAGCATTACTGGCCTACAGGTAGCACGCCCGCTCCCACCCACCGAGGGATGTGCCGCGGTATCTCATCAATTAGCCGTGTAGTTCTCATGTTTAGCTGTATTTTTCAGATGGTTTCGTGGTCCTCTGTGCGCCAGTAGCGAGCCCCATTTCGGCCCTGCCTCTCCTCCCGCCTGCCTTCTTTGTACGAGGGTAAACCTCCAACGGAAAAATACCACCCTGTCGCGGTCAACCCTTTAATCAATATCATCATACAACCTGGGAACTCTGCAATCGGACTGATTTCGTTTACCCCCCACTCGTACCCAACCCTCGTCCCCTCAAGGCCTTGATTTCGAACCTTGGCTACATCTACGCCCATCCTATTTCTATGGTGCCCACTGCGCCGTCGCCCTCGGCCCGTCGCTTATTCGGCCTCATCCACCGGCAATTGAATGGTGCTCTACCGATGGTAGGTTGGAGCGTGTCGGAGCGGTCGAGAGCCAGTTAGACTCTTCAGCTGCCACCCCCATTTACTGGCTGCCATCTCACTCTTCGCCACGCGTCGTAGGCCCGTTGCGATGCATGGGTGGAGCCAACTAGGCACCACGGTCATTGGCTGGTTTCGCTAGCTTCGGCCTACAGTTGGCAGTGTATCTCTCCCCCCTCCCCATCTGTTTGCGGGGCTCCGCCTACCTACCGTATTCTCTAAAATTTTTCCCCCGCCCGACTAGTGTGACCAAGTAAAGGTAGGCAGGTCGCCCCTCTCATGGTCTCCCCCGGCCATGTTTTCGTCCCGACCAATATTTCTCCGATTCGTCCATCTTCCCTGACTATCTGTACCCGTGCCACTCCTCCTGCCCTTTTGTCGGCTCCACTGAACCACGCCTCCCTTCCAGCGCCGCTGCGTCTGGCCACCCTTACTCCTCCTACAACACACGGCCCAGGGCCGCCTTTCACTCATCTCTCCTCCGTCTTAGCCTTCTCTCTCTACCCAACGTTTAATAGCCTCTCCGGGACTGCCGTTTAACGCACACCTCTATTTGGGTTGCCAGCCTTATATCCACGCCTAGGTCCCCGCCTTCTCTTTTGTTGCCCATTGTAACGTCTCTCGTGTAGCGTCGTGGTTGTTGCTGCCTACTCCGGTATTAAGTTCGTATGCCCCGGCCCCCTATTAGCACCCAGTTTTCCAACCCCCGTCCTCCCCCGTCCCGCCGGCTCACCAACTAGGTGAGTATAGAGGACTGCGAATTCCCTCAAGCAACCGGCCTGCCAGGACCCTCCCACAAAAGCCCGCACTCGGCTGCGTGTAACCTGGCGCCCCCCCCCGGGGATACTAAGGTTTGGACCGTAGAAGCGGCAGCGGCAGACCAGCGACTGTTCACCCGTTGGATACTGTCGGACCCCCGAGCTAACCTTCTTACCTCGATCGTCCCGCCATCGCCCTATGCTCCTTAGACTCGAAGCTCCACCTGCCGGCCTGACACACCCCTTCACCTTAACCGCCCGGTCACATAGCGTGGTGCATTGTGGATTCCCACCTACCGAACCGTTATTCCTCTATTCTCCGCACTAAGGCCCGCCGCTATTCGCTCTAGGGTCGACTAGGCGACACTTCTCGTTTTCCTACCCGTAACCCTTTCCTTCTCCTATCCGTCTTTAGGCATTGGTGCAACACTGATCAGGCTTTCCCACCCATACTTAACACCTGTTTAGCGTCCTAACCCATTCCCCCCTTTCCCGCCTTTCTACTTAATTCCGGCCCCCCGCTCGCCCTGGCCCTGGAAGCATCCGAGCTTACGTACGGCATGCGTCCCCGAACTCCACCGTGACACCCACCCTATCCCACCTGTTACCTCCTCGGTTTCTTCAAGTTTAGACGCAGCCTATTTCGTTAAGGAACTCCCCATTTAAAGTCGCTCTCCGTCTTCACCGACCGGTCCGTCCACTGCCACATTGACCCGTCTCGACCCCTATCTACTTATCCAACGACTTACTATCTCCGACCTAGCGGATCGTACCAGCCCTTTCACCCCTTCCCGCGCCCCCCGCCGTGTACCACTTCCATTTCGCTCTCTCCCCAACTGCCCCGTCACTTTGGTATTGGCCATTCTGCAACGTGATCCCATCGACCGCTATTACTTGCTCGTCGCCTCTGCGCCACCCATCTTTACCCACCAAACTTACACACCCGAGTACCACTCGTCTACCTCTTTCCGAGCCACGCCATTTCTACCCTGTCTCTCCGCTACTGCTTGCTACCTGTGACCAATACTCCCTCCCTTAAGTTCAGACCTAGCCCTCCCCCCCTTACGGTAGCCGCCTGTAAAACCCGCCGCACCTTTTTCCCTTCTCCCCACCCGTCCGCCATCTCGACTAGGTGGTACCACCCTTTCGGGCATGACAGAGTTTATATCTTATATCGATACCGTCCTGAGCCGGTTCGAAGCCGGAGACTATCATGCTTCTCTGTCACTTGACGCTCCGCGCGGTTTAGACCCCGCCCTTACTCAGCAGGTCGAGCATTCCCTGCGGCGCATCCTGACCCGCCAGCTCGAGCTTACCAACGAATTGCAATTCTACCGGCGGACCGCGGGTCAGGAGTCGACTAGCCCCGCGGATGCGGCCGGCTGCATCATGCCCAGCGACTTGCTCACACCCTGCGAGTCCAACAGCACGCCCTCAACAGAGCTTGTCCCGGCCAGGCACACCGACGCAGGTGCCCCCACCGCCCTACGCGACAGCCTACGACCTCTGTCGGTTGAAACCCCGGCCTGGCCAGGTTGCAAGCCGGTGCCCACTAACACCGCCGCTACTTCTCTATCTGACCGGCCGGCCACTGTGGCCTTCTGCGCCTCCTGTCTCCACCAGGCCAGCGACCTGGTTCACGCCGCTGGCAAAGGCGACTTTAGTCGACAGATCGTCTGCCCCGAGGGCCACCACAATCCCCTAGTGGCTGGCTTCTTGACCAGTCTCCTCACGATGACTCAGCGCACGGACCGCGTGCTCCAGTCCGCCACCCGCACCGCCAGGTTGATTACCATGGACGAGTTCGCTCCCGTCACGATTCCCGCCTCCTCAGAGACCAAGCCCGACCGCTTTCAAGAACTGTCCCATAGCCTTGGCCAGGCCGTCAACTCCCACGACGCCCACGTCCAGGAGGTAACCCGGATATGCAGTGCCGTGTCGGAAGGCGACCTGGCTCCGCGGTTTTCCCTACGCGCCGGCGGTTCCGTGGCCGCTATGGGTGGGGCGCTGAACCACATGGTGGACCGGCTCCAGGAGTTCTCAGCCCAGCTCACTAAGGTTACCCTGGATGTCGGTATCGAGGGTGAGCTCGGCATCCAGGCCGTCCTACCTGACACCAAGGGTGTGTGGCGTGACCTGACTGACGACGTCAACACCATGGTGGAGAACCTCACCGCCCAGGTCCGTGACATTGCGACCGTGTGCAAGGCCGTAGCCAACGGGGACCTCAGCCGCAAGGTGACTGTCAACATCAAGGGTGAGATGGGCCAGATCAAGGAGTACTTTAACCAGATGGTGGATTCTCTGTGGGTGTTCGCCTCTGAGGTGCGGCGGCTCACCCTGGATGTGGGTACAGAGGGTAAGCTTGGCGGTGTCGCTGAGGTGCACGACGTAAGCGGCCTCTGGAAAGAACTCACCGACGACGTCAATACCATGGCCTCGAACCTGACCGATCAGGTACGGGATATAGCGTCGGTGTGTAAGGCCGTAGCCAAAGGCGACCTGAACCAGAAGATCGAGGTCACTGCCCGCGGCGAGTTGGACGACATGAAGGTCACGATTAACACTATGGTGGACCAATTGCGTATCTTTGCCTCCGAGGTCACCCGCGTCGCCCGCGAGGTCGGCACAGAAGGAAAGCTCGGCGGCCAGGCCAAGGTAGACGGGGTCGACGGCACGTGGAAAGACCTCACCGACAGCGTCAACATGATGGCTTCTAACCTTACGCACCAGGTCCGCGATATCGCCGGGGTCTGTACTGCGGTCGCGCGTGGTGACCTCACTCAGAAAGTGAAGGTGACGGCCCGTGGCGAGCTCGACGATATGAAGGTCACGATCAACACCATGGTGGACCAACTCCAGACATTCGCCGCTGAAGTCACGCGCGTAGCCCGCGAGGTCGGTACCGAAGGCAAGCTGGGCGGCCAGGCCACCGTAGAGGACGTCGACGGAACCTGGAAGGATCTCACTGATAATGTCAACCTCATGGCCCGCAACCTCACGGACCAGGTACGCGATATCGCTGGAGTATGCACGGCCGTCGCGCGCGGCGACCTCACCCAGAAGGTCGAAGTTACTGCTCGGGGTGAACTGGACGAGATGAAGGTGACCATCAACATCATGGTAGATCAGCTCCAGACATTTGCCTCGGAAGTCACCCGCATGGCCCAGGAAGTCGGTACCGAAGGCCGACTTGGGGGGCAGGCCACCGTAGTCGGCGTGGACGGCACCTGGAAGGATTTGACGGATAGCGTGAACGGCATGGCCCGTAACCTCACAGACCAGGTGCGGGATATCGCTGGAGTATGCACGGCCGTCGCGCGCGGCGACCTTACGCAGAAGATCAAAGTCACAGCCCGCGGTGAGCTCGATGACCTCAAGACCACCATCAACACCATGGTGGACCAACTCCAAACGTTCGCC
>JANBPT010000335.1:0-43398 GCA_027575765.1 Tieghemiomyces parasiticus | reverse complement strand
CTCACTTGTATCCAGGATCGGCTCGGCACATTGCTCTAGACGTGTCAGCATCGGGTGCTTCAAGATATCGGCCACCGCGAGCTTCAAGCCGTACTTCTTACACCGTGAGGAGAACTGGATGGCCGAGATGGAATCACCGCCTAGGCGCAGGAAGGAGGCCGAGGGAACCACCCGAGCAGGGTCAACATTGAGAGTCTCAATGAGGGCGTGCCGAAGGGTGGCGAAGGTCTTAGAAATCGGTAGGTCGTCGGAGCCGTCCAGGTCTGGCTCTTTGGGCAGGGGCAGGGCCTGGAGTGCCCGACGGTCGACTTTACCAATGGAGGTCAGGGGCAGGGCCTCCATCGACACAATCACCTCCGGCACCATGTAATGGGGCAACTTAGCCGCAATGTGCTCCTTCAGCGCTTCGATCTTGACATCAGTGGGTGAGACGTAGACGGCCAGACACTTGTCTTTGACCAGGGCAACGGCGTTGGCTACGCCGGGGAAGGC
Organism: Tieghemiomyces parasiticus; assembly: GCA_027575765.1. NCBI lineage: Eukaryota > Fungi > Kickxellomycota > Dimargaritomycetes > Dimargaritales > Dimargaritaceae > Tieghemiomyces > Tieghemiomyces parasiticus. Next base: position 42,906 of record JANBPT010000335.1, on the reverse strand, counting down.
CTGGCAAGTACTCTCGATCTCACCCAGCTCGATGCGGAAACCGCGTAGTTTGACCTGGAAGTCCTTGCGGCCCAGTACTTGCACTTCACCATCAGTCAGCCAGCAGCCCATGTCACCGGTACGGTATAATCGACCAGGGCCGAAGGGGTTGCTCACAAATACCTTGCTGGACAATTCAGGTCGTCTCCAGTACCCCTCAGCCACACCAGTCCCGCCCATACAAATCTCACCCGGCTGGCCAGTGGGTACAAGACGCAGCTGGTCGTCCAGGATGTAGCACTGCATATTTGCCATAGTAGTTCCGACGCTGATGTTGACTCCGGATGTGATCAGTCTACCATGGCTAAAAATGGTCGCTTCCGTGGCACCGTAAACGTTATAGAGTCGAACCCTATCGGACCATTTGGCAACTGCACTTGCTTGGAATGCTTCACCACCGACTAGGAGGTGGGTAATGTTGCAGTAATCCGTGGGTTCAAGGGCCGCCAGGACCGAAGGGACCAGGAAGCAGGCGGTGATGCGATGTAGGTCGTCAAAGAGCTCCCCATCCTGGAAAACCAGGGTTCCACCGGCATGGAAGGCACCAAACATCTCGATTAAGAGAGCATCAAAAGAGAGGTTGGACATCTGGAGAAATCGGCAGTCGGGGAGCAACTGGAAACGTTCACTAAAAGCCAGGATAAAGTTGGCCAGGGAGCGGTGGGTGACCTGTACGCCCTTCGGCTGGCCAGTGGTTCCCGAGGTGAATACGATGTAGGCCAGGGAGTCAGAGGTATGCTCAATCGCATGTTGTACTTTAGGCTCTTGTGTGGAATTGGTCAAGATGTGGTCAGTATAGATAACCCGCTCCGGCGTAAGGCCAAGTCCTGCAACTAGATCGCCTGTGGTGGAATGGGTCACCACCCATGGGCCGTCCAGAAGGTCTACCATGTAGAGGAGGCGGTCCGGGGCGTTCTTGGCGTCCATGGACACGCACACACCTCCCAGGAGGAGTACGGCAAGGTAGCTGAATATGAACTCAGGGCAGCGCGTAAATAACAGTGCCACTCGATCGCCACAGCGAGCGCCTTGGCTATGCAGGGCAGCAGCAATGGCGCAGGCCCGGTGGTACACCTCGGCGTAGGTGAACTGGTCGGTGGCGGACTCCAGGGCAATGGCGTCAGCGTGGGTGGCCAAATTCTGGGTGAAGAACTGGTGGGCCGGCCAGTCCTTCTGCGGGAAGTCGACGGTGGTGCCGTTGGACCACTGGCGGATCAGCGCCTGCTCTGCTGCAGGCAGGATCATGAGGTTACCAAGTTGTTCAGTACGGCCAGAGACAATGGCAGCTAAGCAATGGTCGATGAAGTGGCCTAGGTAGTGGGCGTAGCTCGGGTTGCAGTATCGGGTCTGGTAACTCAGGTTCAGCGTCAACATGTCATCCTGGTCATAGAAATTGGCAGTGTACGCATACTCTGTAACGTTCTGTCCGGAACGTGGGACGTAGTTAATCTGGTCGGTACGGGCGGAAGTCGCGGTCTCGTAGTTGTCGTAGACTAGGAGGGAGTTGAAGAGGTCACTATCGGCATCCAGCTTAGCCCACCGCTTGATATCGACTAGACTACATTGCTCGTACGCGGTGAGGGTCCCCGAGTCAGCATTGACTTGACGGAGAAACTCGGTGATGGTATGGTTGCGGTCAACTCTCACGCGTAAGGGAAGAGCATTAATGCACATACCCACCATACCTTCGATGCCAGGGACGGGCACGTTGCGACCCGACACGAGCACACCCAACGTCACCTCCTCATTCTCGCCAAGGTACCGTGCTAAGGTTAGGGCCCAGACGGCGCGAAGTAGGGAGTTCACGGTCAGCCCCATCCCACGGCAAAACCGTTTGATGGCGAGGAGGCTGGTGGACACGGTGTGACTAATCTCACCGTGCTCAGTTGGCTTGGCGTTGGACTCCCTGGGGAACTGGATGGTGGGGTGCAGCTTGACTCCATCCAGATTATCCCTCCAGAAAGCTACCATGCCTTCCTGGGCAATGTGGGTCAGATGCCGGATAAATTCATGGTACTGGGGCCGTGGCTGGGTCTTCACCCCGTGGTAATACTCCAGGGATTCGGCCATCACAATACTTTCCGACCAAGCGTCGAGCAAGGCGTGATGGAACGTGGTGCAGAACAGGTGACGACCAGCCGGACCGCGGTAGACGGCAAAGCGAAGCAGCGGACCAGTCAGGGTGAAGCCGCGCGCCCGGTCGGCGGCGAGGTGGTGGTGCTCGGCCTGGTCAAGGCTTGTCAGGGGCTGGTCATGGTAGGTCCACTCGAAATCAGTGTCACGGAGCACCACTTGGAGGAAGGCGTGCTGCGACTGGTCGGTGGGGACAAGGAACTTGGTACGCAGGATCCGGTGGGATCGGACGACCTGCGACCAGCTCTGGTGCAGTTTGGCCACGTCAAGCGGGCCCGTCAGGTCGTAAGTCATCTGCACCATGTAGGCGCTGGGGTCTTTGAGAGTGCTGACGAGGAACCCCTGCTGCAGACTGGACACGGGCAAGATATCCTCGATGGCTTCAGTCTCAACCCCCATGCTTGTCGCAACCTCAGCTGTCAGATCCTCCTTAACCACCCCAGAGGAAGCAACGAGTTCAAACGGCTGGTAGGCCATCGTGGTCGAGGGCGAGCTATCAAAGTCTATGATACCAGCAAGCGCCGCAGGGGTGCCGTACTGGAATATCTGCGCGATACTGACATGGATGCCACTGTCACGGCACAGGGAGGAGAGCCTGATGGCCGAGATTGAGTCACCACCCAGTTGGAAGAAGGAGTCGTGGATGTCTACCTGGGATGCCGACATGTTTAGAACCTGGGCCATGGTGTCGACGATCAGGAGCTGCACCTCGTTCTCCGGCGCAGTCACCAGTCGGTTGCACGCTTGGCTGATCAAAGAGGGCAGGAGGCCAAGCAATTGGCGTTTGTCAGTCTTGCCGTTCGCGGTCCGCGGCAGTTCAGCGAGCGGGAAGAAGGCACTAGGTACCATATACGGCGGAAGGTGAGCCACCGCGTGCGCCCTCAGGCTCGATGGAGTAATGGAGTCAGGACAAACAAACGCATACAGTTTACCAGATGCAATAACCACTGCGACCGAGCTGACCTCTGAGCACTGACCCAGGACAGCCTCGATCTCCTGAGGCTCCACGCGATGGCCGCGAACCTTGACCTGATCATCACTGCGGGCGAAGTACTCCACCGTCCCGTCCAGCAGCCAGCGACCCACATCACCCGTACGGTACAGGTAACCCCTTCCGGTGTACGGGTTAGGGAGAAGGGCCTTAGAATTAAGATCGGGGCGGTTCACATAACCGCGGGTGACGCAGACACCGCCGACGTAAATATCACCAGGTACGCCAACCGGTACTGGGCGTAGCTTGTGGTCCAGGATGTAACACTCAGTGTTGGGAAGGGGGTGGCCGATGGTGACAGGGCCGCCAGAGCTGAACTGCACGGCGTGGCATACGAAACACTCCGTTGGGCCATACATGTTGGTGACGGGACAGTGGCTTGACCAGCGCTCGGCAAGAGGACGAGGCAGGGCCTCCCCAGCGGTAATCACATGGCGTAGGTTGGGATACTTGGTCGGGTCGAGAGTGGCCAGCACGGAGGGCGTGGCCATAAGGACGTCGACCTTGGGCAATGTGTCCAGGAGGTCGTTGCGCAGCACGACCGTAGAACCGTTGCACACGGTGGTCAGGATCTCAGCAAGGCAGCAGTCGAAGGTGAGGGCCATATTCTGCATCACCCGCATTCCCGATCGGATGACAATGGCTTCCGGTGACTGCTGGACGAAGTTGGCCATGACGCGGTGTTCCAGCTGGACACCCTTAGGCTGCCCTGTCGTGCCAGACGTGTAGAGGATATGGGACAAGTCGGTGGGCTGGACCATGGGAAGTGCAAGCTCCGTCGATCCACTACGGTTGTTGATGAGCAAGTTGTCGAGTGAGTCCGTGGCCACCCCTGTGACGTTGCGAATGGCTTTCACCCTTTCCACGTCACCAATATTGTACAGGATACGTCGGATTCCGCAGTCACGGGCAATGAACTGCAGGCGGTCGAGGGGAAGGTTCTCATCTAGGGGCACAAATGCGGCACCTGCCAAGTGTACGCCCAACATGGCGGCGACCGTACTAGGCACACGGTCAATGAGTAGGCCGACCGGTTCTTCTCGCTGGACTTCCTGGGCGAGGAGATGGTGGGCGATGATCCTGGACTTCTCCAGGAGCTCCCGGTAGGTCCAGCTGATGGTGCCCGAGACGGGGTCGTCGTACTCAACGGCGGGGTGGTCAGGGGTTCGTTCAACTTGCTTAGTAAACAGTGCGGGAATACAAATGTCGAAGTCGATCGGCTTAGTAGGCCGCGCCATGTCAATCGTAAGGTCCTGGAGCTCAGCTGGGGAATACAGGTCCAGGTCAGCCAGAGTAGACGAACCACTGAGCTGCTGGAGAATATCCGCCATTTGACATATAGTAGACCGTAAGTGTCCACCTAGAGCCTCAATGTAGGGCTGGGCAAAGTCACTCGTGCTCCAGTTAAGAACAGCTGTCAGCTGGCCATGCTCTATCTGTGCCATTCCCGTCAGCGCGTATTCCGTCGACTCGACTGCCTTGAGGTCTGAGAACGTGACAGCCTGATCGTCGCTGTCCATGCCAGTATTGGGGTAGTTTTCATAGACCAGCATCGTGTTGAACATGTCAGTAACTCGAAGGTCACCCGCAACCCAGCGGTTCAGATCAGCAAGATGGCAGTGGTCGGCAGCGACCAGTCGCTGGCTTTGCGCATTGATACCCTGGAGAAAGTCCTGAAGTTGCATGCCCGTTCCTATTGTTACACGACACGGTACGGTGTTGATCAGGCAACCTACGACACCGTCGACACCGGGCAAGTCCAGGGCACGGCCTGATACGGTATTACCAAACACGATGTCGGATAGGCCGGTGTAGCGGTGGAGGAGGTAGGCCCAGGCGGCCTTGAGCAGAGTGTACACGGTCAACCCGCAGTCTTGAACCAGGGTCTGGAGGTGGGCCGCGTCATCGTAGATCACAGTATGGTACTCGGTCCTGGTTGAGGAGGCAGCAGGTGCTTTCGGCAAAAGCAGTGTCGTCGGTTGCTCGATACCTCGCAAGTAGTCCTCCCAAACCGTCCGCGCCTCCGTATCATCCAGGTTCCCAATATGCTCTACGTAGTCGGCAAAGGCTACCGCGGGAGATAAACTGGCCGACGGACCAGACGAGAGGAAGAGGCGCAGTTCCTGTGTAAGGATGCCAAACGACCACCCATCGATCAGCGCGTGGTGAATCGTCGTGACAAGGCGAAGTCTGGCCTGTGTATAAGTTACAACACAGTAACGGAGTAGCGGTTGGTCTGGGGTGAAGCCCAGGGCTTTGTCGCTACGTAGGTACTCCTCCTCATCCTGTACGCCAACCTCTGGCCAGCACCCAATTGCTCGCCAGCCGAATCGAGGCCGTCGTGACACCACCTGGATGCCATTGCTCCGGGCGTTGCTGAAGGAGGTGAGAAAGACGGTGCGCAGGATGGCGTGGCGGGCAACGACTGCCTCGAGGGCGTGGAGGAGGACGTCGCTGTCGCTGACACCGTCGATGGTCATGGCGAACTGGAGAAGGTATTCGGTGGGGTCCTTGGCGGTGGCCGTCCAGAGTCCCTGCTGCATGGGCGTCATGGGGTACAGATTCTCCACCTCGGCAACCGTCAGTCCCAGGGTGGGGAGATCGGCGACGATCTTGGCCATGTCACTCAGACTGGCCTCGAGCAAAGGGAAGTCTGACGGCACCCACAGGCCGGTAAGATCGAAGGTAGCAACTTCAACTAAGCACTTGACAAGTTCGTCGCCCAGGGCCGCCACGGTAGCCGTTGGGACCACCTGCGGGCAGTAGTTGACTGTGAGTTCTAGACTGGCGTTGGTTTGTCGGCCGAGCACCTCCAGCACGTGTGGCCGGAGCTCCCCAGGATCGCAAGTGGGGATGTGGCCAACAAGATCGTGGCGAACGACCCAGGGTGCCCTTCCCTGTCCGGTAAGGGCATAGTCACCTGTAGTGCGGCCCAGGAAGTTGAACACGACTCCCATGGGGCAATAGCTGGGAGTCAATTTGGGATTGGAAGTAAGGGGCGTTGTCGACCAGCCGGTCTCCAGACCGTGGAAGGGTAGACCCCGTTTTGCGTATTTGACCTGGCGAAGGTAGCCACGCAAGTCACCCGAGGGTGGGCCAGTCACGGTAACGGGTAGGATAGTAGTGAACCAGCCCACCGTGCGGCTGAGGTCTAGTCCCTCGTGCCAGGGGTGACGCCCATGTGACTCCGTATGTACCGTGGTGGTGGGGGACTGGGTCACTTTGGCCAATGCCCCGCATACGGCAGCCAGGAGGAGCTCGTCAAGGCGGAAGGAATCATCGGCGGCCTGAATCAGTGATTCAGAAACCTCGGTGGGAACCTGTACGGTATAGCTGATCTCGCCCGCCGCTACGTTGGCGACCAATGAAGCGGAATTATGCAGCATGGACCAGGGCCGGTCGGCTAACGCGGGCTCTGGGTCTAAGGTGGTCGCGGTGACCGTTTGGCGCCATCGGGCGAGCTCCGTGGCCCAGGAGGCAAAATGAAGGCGGGGCGGTGGAGGCACCTGGCCGTTCAACAGTGAGGCGAGGTCTTCCAGTAAGATGGACCAGGATACGAGGTCCACGACCAAGTGGTGGATCGTCAGGAAGAGCAGGGACGGCGCTGGATCAGAGCCGTCCGCTCGAGGGTCCAGATGAACCAGTGCGGCCGCTACGTTGCGGCCATGGTGGATGTCGATCGCCTGCTGCACTTGGCAACAGAGCTGGGGCAGCCCCTGCTCGGTACAGGTAGCCTCGTGGACCTGGTGGTCCAGGGAAGTGAACGGGACCGGTATGCTCTGGGACCACTGTTCGTCCGGGTCATGACTAAACCGGGTGCGCAGCACAGGGTGGTGGTTGACCAGGAGGAGTAGGGCCGTTTCAAGGGCGTCCCGGGATACGGGACGAGTCAGTTCTAGCAAGAAAGACTGGTCAAAGCGATTGACGTTCTGCAAACCCTGGGCGAAGAACCAGGACTGGATCGATGTCAGGGGGAATGACACCCCGTAGGGAATAGGGGCCAACTCGGACTTGATCATCCGCCCCAGGGGTTCAACTGCGGTCGCCACTTCAGATAGGGGTTGGTTTTTGAGAAGGGCAGGGACCGGTAGACGATAGCCCGACTGGCGGCATCGCGCGGAGACCTGGATGGCCGAGATGGAGTCCCCGCCGAGCTTAAAGAACGAGAGATGGCCGATGGTCGGGTCCCGCGGCAAACCCAACACGTTGGCCACTGCGGCCCATAGGACCAGTAGGGCGTCGCCTTGGACCTGCCCATGTGATTCGCCCTGCGCGGATCGCTGAAGCGTGCGGAGGTACTCTGTAAACAGCGCAAGCAGGGCTGGCCGGTCCGCCTTGCCATTGGTAGTGCAAGGAATGCGGTCGAGGCCTAAGCTGTGGTTAGGTACCATGTAGGCCGGCAGGACCCTCCGTAGTGCCGATGAAATGGATTGCTCGTCCAGCTGATGGGGGCATATAAAGGCCACCAGACTGCGCTCGTGGACCAGGACATGGGCGTCTTGCACACCCGGAAGGCTGAGGATGGCCCCGCGCACCTCGGCCAACTCGATACGGAACCCGCGCAGCTTGACCTGGTCGTCGCGACGGCCCAGGCTCTCTACCTCACCGCTGGGCAGCCAGCGGCCCAGGTCGCCGGTACGGTACACTAGACCGTCAGAGTAGGGCAGACGGACGAACTTGGCGTCGTTGAGATCGGGCCGGTTGACGTAGCCTGCGCTGACCCCCAGGCCGCCGACGCAGATCTCTCCTACCACGCCGATCGGCACAAGCCGGTCGAACCGGTCCACGATAAAGCATTCGCTGCCAGTGATGGGCCGACCGATGGTGACGGGTCTGCCCGGTTCAACCTCCCAGGCATGGCTGCAGACGGTTATCTCCGTCGGGCCGTACTGGTTTTGCACCCGGCAGTAGGGTAGCCATTTCGCTGCCAGTTCCACTGGCAACGGCTCACCGGCAGTAGTGATACGGCGCAGGTTGGGATAGTCAGTAGGGCTAAGGGACCCGAGGACAGAGGGGGTCATCAAAACGCTATCTGCCCGGCGTAGGGCGGCCGGGATGTCGCCGTCGCTAAACACCAGGGTTGATGATGTACAAAGCGGTGACAGGGCCACGAGGATAAACGAGTCGAACCCCACGGCCATGACTTGCAGGAGACGGGAGCCGGGGGTGGGGCAGAGCGCGGCCTCTGGTGCAAGCAGTAGGTTGGTGAGGCCTGTATGCCGGATCATGACGCCCTTGGGCTGGCCGGTCGTTCCCGACGTGAAAATAATGTAGGCCAGGTCTTCAGGGTAGGGTTGGTAAGAGAAGGGCTCAGGGTCGGGGCCAATCTCGGCCCGCAGTAGCCTTAACCCGGGCAGGGCTTCCGTCCATGTCACTTCGGCGTCGGTCAGGTTCAGAACGTGGGTGCACTGGGCCGCCTTGACCATATAGCGCTGGCGCTCTGCAGGCAGGTTCCGGTCGACAGGGACGTAGACGGCCCGGATCAGCCAGAGGGCCAGCATGGTCATGACGGTGGCTGGGCAACTCTCCACAATGACAGCCACCCGCTCCTGCGGCTGAACGCTATGGCCCTGAAGGGCGCGGGCCAGGTGGTGGATTCGGGCATGCATTTCAGCGTAGGTTACAGCCTCGATCTGGGATTCGAGGGCCATCGTACCGGGGCTGTGCTGGACGCTGTCACGGAAGAGAGTGAGGGCACTGATGCTGCTGGCCCTGGAAGGGTCGTACTTGCCAGGGTTCCGGCCAAACTGGTCGAGTAGTAGACGCTCCTCCGCCGGGCAGACCAGAGGGGCCAGGGAGAGGGATCGGGAGCCGGTGCGGGCGACCTGGCAGTAGTAGAGCAGGTTGTTCCCGAGGCGCTGGATGGTGGTGGACCTAAAGAGGTCGGGGTTGTACTGGAGAGTCATGGCGGGCTGCCGACCGGTGAGGTCGAGGCGAACGATCAGGTCGTGCCACAGGGCAACGCACGATTGGTGGTAAACGCCCGGTTCAGCAAAGTCAACTTGCACGCCGACACGGACAGGGTGCCAGCGTGAGTAGGTCGGCGGCCGTACTAGGGCAGTGTAGGGGTCGTAGTCGGGGGTCAGGTAACCCAGGGAACGACGTAGCTGCTGGGATAGGGTTGTACTAAGATCACTAAGGGTTGACGCACCTACAGGGCCCTGGACTCGCACAGGACAGGAGGCGTGGGCCAATGCGGGCGAGTCTAGCCCTTCGCATTGTAACCCCCGATTAAGGAGCATATCTACCAGTACACCCTCAGCGCCGCTAATTCTCATTAGGTAGGACCCTACCAGTGCAGCCCATGGGACAGGTAGGGCCTGGTAGTCTTTGACAAGCGGGGTCAACCCATCGATGGCCCCCGGGTCCAGGTCGAAGCGGACGGAGGTAGAATCAAACGTGGGTACTCGCGGACGGGGGTGGCTGGGCGGTAGGCCCAGGTCTGTGGGCGAGTCTGCCAGCAGGGCTTCCCAGTATGCACGGGCGGGCTGGTCGGACATTTCGGGGTTAGGGGCGACTGCATAGGCTTGCGTGAGCGACGGGCTAATTGCGTACCCTCGACCTTCGTGCTTCGCGCCTATTGCGAGCTGGAGCTCATAAGTGAGCTGGTTGAAGAGAGCATGGGGGGCCAGGATCGGGTGTGCACGGACGATGAGCTCTGGTGGTTCGGGGCGGTAGGCGACAGTTAGCAAATCCATGCTGACCAAGAGGTTGCTGTTCCCTTCGAGTTCGTCGCAGCGGAGAGTTAGGAACCCAGTGGCAGCTGGCGCTTTTAGGTGTGGATGCCCTGGGCTAAGGACATGGGTCAGAAGGCGGCCCTCCTCCTTCCATACAGTAGTGCGCAGCCATTCGACCGTGTCCATGAACCGATCGAGGATACACGTAAGGTCAGACTGCGTGACCTGGTCGGGAAGCCGGAGTCTAGCTTGGTGGTGAAACTGGCTGGGGTTCTCCGAGAGTGCGCAGGCGAGCCAGGCCTGGGTCTGATACGGTGTAGCACTCGCTGTGCGTAGAACCACTAAACTGGCGCGTGCCGCCTGGTCAGCGGGATCGGGCTTAAGAGCTAGCGGAGCGGTTGGGGGCGTGATTTGCCTGGCCAATGCGGGCCAGTTATCACAGGCCAGGATGGATCGGATGCTCAGGGACGTACCAAAACGCTGGATGATGCGGTATTCCATTTGCAAAAGTAAGGAGGGCTTGGCGAGTACGCACGCCCAGACATCTTCGGTCACCTTGGCCTCAAGCCCGACGCCCAGGAGTAGATCGATACAGGTCACCGCTACCCATCTATCGACACTGTCCACGGGGGCGATCTGATCCTCACCGTCCGACACTATAAGACATGCCTCCGCAAGTCGGATGAACTCCCCATCATCTGCGCCGGACAGGTGGGGGAAGGAATCGAGCGAGATAATCGCGGCGGGCACGAGGGTCGAGGGAAGGTTGGACCCCAGTTGTAAAGCCCGAAGCGAATCGCACTCTGCCTCCGCAGCCGCGGTGCGGGTTACAATGCGGCCGTCGCAGGTCACCACAGAGTACGGCGAATCCAACCCTTTGCCGGCCAGGTACCGGTCCAGGGTTGCAAGGGGGATCTGGACGCCATCAGCGGTAATGTACCGCCCAGGACTTCTCGGTACCGGATCAGAATGACCCAACGACACCTCGCTGACTGTGGCATTGTCCGACGCCCCCGTAAGTGTGGACAGCACGGAGCTGATCAGCTGTACCAGTCGAGCAATATCGGCCTCGCCACAAAACATTCGCTCATAGTAGCACTTGACGCCCACGGTCCCGGGCTCGTCGACAAAGTTAACCGAGAGTGGGTACTCAGTAAACTCATGGAGCTGCATCAAATCCATGGCAACTTCGCCGCCCTGGAGGGATGCCTGGGGGAATTTCTCAAAACCGCCAATGGCACGGAACAGAGGCGAGGTTGAAGTGTGACTGCCCCAGCCGTTAACTTTAACTAGACTGGTATGCTCATACGGAATCATCCGGGTGGCGTCGGCTTGGAGCTGCTGGAGCCACGCACCAAGAGGCCGATCGGTCAGGCGGAAACGCACTGGAACGGTGTTGAGGCAGGGGCCAACGACGTTAGCGATACCTGCGATGTCCAGGTTACGACCCGACACCACGAAGCCAATGACGAGGTCGTCCCGGTCCAGGTAGTGACCCAGCACCAAGGCATAGGTGGCCCTGAGAAGGGTGGAGAGGGTCACACCGAACCGCTGGGCGGTCTGGAGTAGGGCAGGCTTGGAGACAGCGAGGGGGCAGTGGTATAATGCGGATCCGTGATCTCCAGTAGGTTCCACGGCGAGCATAGGCGCTGGTGTGGGTCGCACCCCGTCAAGGTACTCTGCCCAGAATACACGGGCCACCTCCTCCTTCTGGGTAACTACCTGCTCGACCACCTGGCAGAAGGAAGGGATGTTCTCCCCGGTCGACATTTCAGGGGATGTGTACAGTTGGCACAGGTCACGTAGCAGCAGTGGGATCGACCAGCCGTCGACCAGGGCGTGGTGCATGGTAATGACTTGCAGGTACTCATTGGGGCGCTCGGTGGGAGACACGTGGACCCGGACCATGGGCTTGGCCATGTCGAAGCCCAGGGCACGGTTCTCGTTGAAATAGTCGATCAGGGAAGGAAGGGGTGCCTCGGCTAGTCTCCAGGCCAGCGGTGTACGCTGCAAAACGACCTGGGCAAATCCGTTGCCACGTGGTGCGGCGGTTGGAATGAAGACGGTGCGCAGGACGCTGTGGCGCTGTGTTAAGTTCACCCAAGCTTGCTGGAGCCGGTCGAGATCCACATTACCGGAGAAACTCACCGCTGCTTGAACCAGGTAGGCCGAGGGGTCCTGCAGCGTAGCAACGAGTAGACCGCCCTGCATGGGGGTACAGGGCAGGATAGCCGCTACGTCAGAAGAGGCTATGCCGCGTTCCTCCAGGTCGGCCAGAAGGGTGTCGAATTCCTGTGCGGTGGGCTGGAGTAGCGGCGCATCGAATCGAGTGAGCAGCGGCTGGACGGAAGCCGTTGGGGTGGCGGCCAGGTGCTCGAGGTCTTGACGCCACAGGTTGATCAGTTTCTCAGCCCATTGGGTCCCATACACCCGCGGATTGTACTCCATGACCAGGCGCAGCCGGTCCTGGTTGACGAGGGGCATGGGGTTGAGGTCGAAGATGACGTGTTCGTCGGGGGCAAAGTCGTGCAGGCCGAAGCGGTCATCCCACTCGATACCAACTGCACCACTGTCTGCGCCACCCGCACCCGCATTGCCGAACCGACCAAAGTAGTTGAACTGGACGTCGAGGCGCTCGGGGGTTTTGGCCAGGAGCTTGGCTCGCTCGGTTGGGTCCGCCCCCGGCATGTGGCGGAGGAGGCTGTAGGAGAAACCACGCACCGGGATCTGCTGCATCGCCTCCTTGGTGTGATGCAGGGTGGCCAGGACCGAGCTGCCCAGGGGTACGTCCAGGACCAAGGGGTACAGGGCGGTGAACCAGCCTACGGTGCGGCTCACATCCATGGCGTCCGACCAGGGCTCCCGACCGTGACCCTCCATCACAAAGGAGACCTGGGTGGTGCCCAACGCCTGGCAGTAGGCCCGGGCAAAGGTGGCCAGGAGCATGTCGCGCGGGGTGACTCGCCATTGTGGCGCCAACTGCAGCAGGAGCCGGGTGGTGAACTCCCGGTCGAATTCGTGGGATATGGATAGGCGGGCCGCGGCGGGAACTGGGTCAAGGACCTCTGGGGGAGGCAGGAGTTGGCGGTTATCCACCGTCATGCTCTGCACGGGCCAGGTATCAGCAGTGAGGTTCCGGACGTAGTCGTCCAACTGGCTGCTCCAGGTCTGGAAGGACAGGGTCTTGGGCGGCAGCTGACCCCCGGTGAGCAGGGTCTGCAGGTCCTCGATCAGGATGCGCCAGGAGACCAGGTCAACCAGGGCGTGGTGGATGGTCCAGAACAGACGGGCTGGCTCGGACTCAGTGCCAGAGTGGATCAGGCAGGCTGCCATGACCGGGCCGTCCGTGAGGTGCAGGCTGGACTGGACCTTCAAGATGAAGTCGGCATAGTCCACCTCGTTCACGGTGGCCTCGGTCACAGGGATGTGGCTGGGGATGGCCTCGGTAGTTGGGATGCACTGTTCCCACGCACTCTCCTCATTCAGCCTGAACCGAGCACGCAGGATGTCATGGTGGTTGGCTAGTTGGACTAGAGCGCGGCCAATCTGCCCAGGGGTAACCGACGGATCCACACGCAGGGTGAAGGACTGGTTAAAGTGGTGGGGGTTGCGGAACGACAAACCGAACCACCAGCGCTGAATCGGGGTCAGGTCGACACAGCCCTGGACCTGGTGCTGATTTTCCTCGGAGGCGGCCGTGGCCAGCGGGGTCAGTCGGGTGGCCAAGGTGTGGAGCTGGCGGCATTCGTAGATGAGCGGCACGGTGGCCTTGTACCCGAGCTTCCGACATTTGGATACGAGCAGGATGGCAGAGATGGAGTCGCCACCAATGCGAAAGAAGTCGTCGGCTGCACCGATGCGTTCAGCCGGGACCTGTAGGATCTGGGCCCAGGCCTCACGTAGTCGGAGCTCCAATTCAGTCAAGTCGAGGGGACCAATGGGGGGTGCCGCTAGCATGGGCGCGGCAGCATCCGGCAGGGCCTTACGGTCGACCTTGCCGTTGACTGTCAACGGAAGTTGAGTGACGGGGACGACTTGATCGGGCACCATGAACTTGGCCAGGTGAGTCCGAAGATATTCGAGCAGGGCTGAGATATCCACTGACTGTGGTTCCACGAACAGGACCAGGCGACCATTCCGCACCGCCGCCACGGCGAGTTGAACGGTAGAAAAACTAATGGCGGTGGTCTCGACCTCCTCGAGTTCGATACGATAACCGCGTAGCTTGACCTGGTGGTCCATGCGGCCCAACAGGTCGACATGACCGCTGGACAACCAACGGGCCCGGTCGCCCGTCAGGTACACGCGACCGGGACCAAACGGGTTGGCAATGAACCTCTGGGCGGTGAGTTCGGGTTGGTTGCAGTAGCCACGCGCCACACCTAAACCGCCGATGAGGAGCTGACCGGGTGCACCCACCGGAACCAAGTGCAGATCGTCATCGACAATGTAGGCCAGGACATTGCGTAGGGGCCGACCTACGGTTATTTTGTCGTCAACGTGAAGGGCTGTGGTGAAGCTGACCACAGTGGTCTCGGTGGGACCGTAGCCATTAACGAGGCTGCAATGCGGACTCCACATGTTGACCAATCGTTGATTACAGGGCTCTCCACCGCAGAAGATGCCGCGAAGCAGTGGGAACTGCTCAGGGTGCAGCTTGGCCAGAAATGACGGCGTGACATTGGCAGTGTGGACACTCGAAAGATCGCCGAGCAGGTCTAGGCCAGGGAGGACCAGAGTTCCGCCGTTGCATAGGGTTTTCATGGTGGGCCACAGCATAGCATCGAAGCCAACGGACATGACCAAGAGGTCACGCTGACCTGGTCCGTAGTAGCGGTCGAATGTGGGATCCGCAGTAAACGATACCAGACTGCCGTGCTCAACCATGACACCCTTGGGCTGTCCAGTAGTGCCCGATGTGTACACGATATAGGCCAGGTCCGTAGGTTCAGAGTGGTGAGCAACGAACGGACAAGCGTTGTCTTCGGTGCTTGACATGGTCACAGCCACGTTGCTAACCAGTAGCTTGGGGCAAGTGATGTTACCCAGACGACCCTGAGACTCGTAGCCTGCTAAGACCAGGGTTGCCCTGCTGTCCTCGATAATGTAGCGGATACGCTCTTCGGGGTACTCCGGGTCGATGGGCACGTAGGCGGCGCCGGACTTGAGCACGGCGAACAGGGCTATAACAAACTCGATGGACTTGGGCAGGAGGAGGGCGATACGAACCTCGGGTCGGGCACCATAGTTGCGGACGAGAGGCTGGGCCAGAGCTGAAGTGAGACGATCTAATTCGGCATAAGTGACGGTGCGACCCGCGTGGTCCAGGGCGATGCCTCCAGGGGTCCTGGCGGCCCATTCACTGACGAGGAGGTGCGTAGGCGTATTGACTGCATCGGGGTGACTGATGGTGCCGGCGAACCGCAATAGGCGCTGGTGTTCCGACTCGTTCACCCAGGCCACATCAGCGATGGTCATACTTGCAAACTGCTTACTATCCTCCGCCGCATCGACTAGGGCACGGGCCACGATACAGAACTGATGAGCAAGTTCCTGTACCGCCGTCCTGACTACCCGTGACCGCGAAAAAGTTATACGGATAGCCAGGCTACGGGTATCCCCTTGGCAGGAGACGACGAGGGTGGCCTGGGTCATGGCCCCCAGGGCGTTTAGGGCCTCCTGCTCGGTCTGGGCAGAGGGCTTATTTTTATCCACATGAGGCTGACAGTCACCGACCACTAGAACGGTGGCCAGTTTCCCCTGGTAATCGTTCGACAGAATCCATTCACGGTGACTTGACGGGTGGTCGGGGGCCAAATACGATTTACCAAAAGCCGAGGCAAGTTTGACCTCTGGACCGAGGTGCAGGGCACACACGTTGAGGCCCAAAGTCATAGTCTCTAGATCAAATGGCGACTTCAGGGCTTGGCTGTGACCAAACACGGCCTGTTCGGCTCCCGCAAATCGGGCCAGGAGGAGGGCCCAGGTCACCTTACTGAGTGTAGCGGGCTCCAGGTCAGTACGCAAAGGTATCACTACTGCCACATGGTCGTAGCCCGGCTCGGTGTAGACGGGCTTGGTAAGTGGAAGGACGGTAGTCGGGGGCGGGTTGCCTGTGCGACCGGCAGGTGCGGGACGGCTAGGCTGACGAAGACTGGCCATGGTTGGAAGGTCAAGGGGCGGGTGAGTTGAGATTACACTGATTGTGCTGGTGGTAGTAGCCGGGGTGGGAGGCGGCTATTAGCTTAATTTGGACTGTCGACCAGGCTTAGGAAAGCGAGAAATGGTCGGTGAAAGGAGCAATAACGGTAGGCAACTGGCCTGAGTGAGCAAGGTACTCGCATTATGTAGTGTTTCCTAGGAGGAAAGTCTAAGCTGCCGCGTCACACTTGATGCTTTAGCCAGTTTTGCCGGTTCGAGGCTTACCGGTGTCGCCACGCAGGCGACGCTAGTAAGGCTGTCCGTCGTCAAGAAGTCCCCTTGGTTTAAACTGTAGAGTGTCAGTAGCAAGGTTAAAAGGAGACACAACAGCTGGATCGCGCAGACACCAACAATGGCATGACTTCAGCATGCCCCTTCGTCACCAGAGTGTATCAGGGAATGTGTTTATCCGCAACTTGCTGCTCGTTTTCTTCTCTTCCTACCATACCGACCAAGCCAACACCCTACACACGCTACCCAATTCACCCTCCCTACCTCCCCCACCCTATCTTAGAGGCCCATCACCCATTGCTGTCCGAACCTCATTCTTCCCTTTGGGAGGGGGTTTTATTCTTCTTACAAGCTGGGCGTAAGACGGCCTGGCTCCACGCATGAGAGTCGCAGCTTTTCACGCGACGTTACTCTACTGATTCCGCCTCCTTCGATCATATTGACGGTCACTAGTCAATTGACCAGCATGACCGATTACGTCACTAGGCTAGACCCCATAGTCGCGGCTGACTCCTTACAGGTATAACACGTTATTCTTTAGACCTACCCCCGCCCCTACAGGTCGTCGGTATTAAACGCACTAGTTACCGTTGCGGCCTGAATCCTGCAGCCGAGGTTCGGGTGACGCAGGGGTCTTTACATGCCGGTAGGCTATGCAGCACGGCATCAGCATGAAATCGAGAAGTCACGGAGCTTTCTAGAAAATCAAAACTGTAACCCAGAGGCCCAACCCAAAGTGGAATTCAATCGCCAGGCTGTAGTACGGCGGTCTAACGCAGGTGGCTCCAGCGGAGGGAGGAGAATGGCTTGGCATTGCTTGCATTCACTCCATCGGATTACCTCGATAGCTAAATGAATATTACCAAAAGTGGTGGTATGTGTCTAAATAGCTATTTAAGCCGAAGTACTGTCCAGCCAAATGATATGTCTTCAGACTCGTGTGACCATATAAAGGGCAACACAGTAGCTCTAGCCATACTATCTGTAGGCAAGGCCACTGATCATACATCATGTAGCTAATGTACGTTACACGGAATGGGAGTTCACTTAATCCACTAGATATTCACATGCTAGCCATCAATATAATAGACATGTCAACTGCTAAGCTAGAGCCCTAAGATACCGATAGCTTTAGGCAGTCACAATGTACCCGAATAGATTAGGTCATACTACGAATGCTTTGGCCTGAAACTAAGTCCGGATGGATAGTGTGTAGAGGTAAATCCAGGGACTTTCTCCAATGATAGGGATATTTAGCTGGCAGCAATCAATGTCAGTAGATTTTTTTATAATCTCAACGAGGCCAGCACCACCAGCAGTTATATATAACGCGGTTCATTACCTTGAGAGCTCCCTATAGCCGGTGTAGCTACTCAGATCCCAATAATCTTGTTAAACTCGACATATGCAAGTAGGGAAAGTGAGGCAATCCGTGGCTCGTGGGCTATTGGACAATGGGTATTATTCCACCAGCAGAGCCCTAACGCCGTCCTGCTGCGGCTTACGGCTCTAATCGGAGGTATTGCCAAATTGGGATAGACTCAATGAGATTTAAACGCCAAGGAAGCTAATCGGCCGCTTACAACATGTAATCAAACCAGTGATAATGGTGTCTAAGGCAGCCGCTGATTCCATGGGGTGGTCTTCGATCTTGCGGTCCTAGGAATAAAGCACTTGATAAAGGCATGTACACCGTACTTGGTAGACATGGTTTGAAATTTTTACACTTGGATATGAGGAGTTGGCTAAGGGGTGATCCATGCACTGAGGAAAGATTTAATTTTTAAAATGGGTTGTACTTGATACTCCGTCGTTTCTCACGTCACGAAGTTTCCTATATGGAATCACGGTCCATGGTCCCTAGTATCGCTTTCTGTAGTATCTCGATAACCATCACGACTATTATATTCTTCCAATGGCCTGATAGTGGGCAATCCATGGTACCATCCTTAAGACTTCTCTATCACAAGGCGACTAGCGTACTCCCGAGTGTAGTAGTTGAGATATCGGCCAGCCATTACCGTGAATCCCAATATGAGGCACCCAAAGATTTATATATATATATATATATATGTATGCAGAGATTGCAGATAAGAGTCAATATCGAGTGTAGAGTGTGGGTGATATTTCTATTTTCGGCACGGGTGCAGGAGAGTGTCTACTACAGCATATGCTAAATCACCTTCCAGTGTCCGCCGTTGCAGAAGTGGCTTGGTGGGTTAGTAGTAGAGTGAAGCAAGGGGTACTAAACAGTGTTCCGTCTGGAGGGAGCTGGCTTGGGGCCACTGGCGGCGTCCGAAATTATTTCACCGTTGCGGTTGGCATTGACACGAGTCAGTTTGTGCGTCTTCACGTTGGCGACCTTCTTATTGCTGGGGGAGTTCTCTTTTTCAGGTTGGGGCAGGGTTCCGTGATGAGTCTCTTCCATGCGGGTCAAGGTCCCGTCGTTCTTTTTGACTGCTACAACTCCGGCGATCAGGGCAGCCAGACCGAGGATGAGGGTGGTACGCATATTGATAGTAAGGTTTAAAAGGTGAGGGTAAGGTGGGTGAGGAGCTCGGAGACGAGACTAGGGTGGCAAATGCAGCTGGGCAGGTGGGTTGATATGGGTGTCATCAGGATGCCGAACGGCCTTCTATTTATATCAGAGCGTGGAGGCTGTCGGCTAACTTCATCGACGACATCGCTCGGCGGGAGACTCTAGGGCGCGGAGGTAATGGGTGATGAGTGGAGGGGAAGGCCAATATTGGCGAGAGTGGCTTTGTTAAAGGATAGATAAGAGTGGCCGCCGGCTGCACACTGGAGCAATGAGCCCTTGACCATATTCGCCATACCAAGATCTCTCCAATTCCCCCTCACTCGCCTACAGTCGTCCACCAGCGTCGTTGTCGCACCGTTCGACCGCCTGTATGGATGGATATCGCCGCTCCCAATACATTGACATGGCCATCTCTCGTGAAGCAGAGCCGCTGGTGCCGTACGGGCCCATTGCACACCATCTCTTCCATGTCTGCAACTCAGTCAATGGTAATTAGTTGCCGCCCATCCATTCGCGGGCCAGGCGAGCCGGGGGGGTACAAAGCTGATTTACGTTTAATCGCCAGCAGGGTTGTCACCCTCCGGCTCCGCACGTTCGTACTTCACAGCCTTCCTTCGCATCGATCACAACGAGCTGTTCAATATATTTTATCCGACCCGGAGAAACAAAGGCGCATCAGACATAGTGTTGTGGGGGAACACGATGGGTCGAAGCGGGGGAGGCTGTGCGGTTCGAAACTCGAAAGGATCAATTGCTCATCGTCCTCTCCGCTCCGCCCTACCGCACGTCATAGGGGCTAGCGTCGTAGTGTTTTAAATTGTCCATCCGGTACCCATTTGAAGCGCGGGGATTTCAGTACATATTCTATATTTCGCCTGCAGACCAGCCACATTATCCGGATATGAGACTACAGCCAACGTCGTCTACTTATGAGTGTCAGTCTTCCACAGGAAATTGACTTGTCTACAACAAAAAAAAATACACAGCCATCTAAATAACCTCCAATGGATTCACTTAACAGCTAGGCCGCGGGATGGTTGGGCGGCTTGACCCCGTTCCGTACTAAGGCGTCATGAATCCGGTACTCCCACCGGCGCAACCGGGCAGCCGTAGGATTATCGCCCTCGGCTGACACTATCTGGCGGGTCCAGATGGTCAGCCAGCCATTCAAGTTACCAAATAGCACGTCGGTCATGAGGCGGTCCCCCACGAAGGCAACCTGGGCCGGCTGGAGGTTTGGAAACCGCTGGCTGAGGGCCTCGCCACCACCAGGCTTTTTGAGAGGGTGGCGCAGCACAGGGACCCCGAGGTGACGCTCAATATCGGCGGCTTGGCGGTACCCAGGGTCGTCGGCTTCGGTGCCAGCTGAATTGGAGACAATAACGATGTGGCCGTCATCGAAGGCTGCCCGACACCGAGCCCAGGCGTCCTAGTAAGTAGAGGATGGGATATGTGGTTGCAAGGATAAGGTGAGGAAAGTACAGTGGTCAGTAGGTTAAATGATATGGTTGAGATATAGACTCTATAGGGCTGGTGCTGATGCTAGCTAGGTAATTTAAGGAGCTCCTTTTGGGGACGGTCCAGGAGCCTGTCTGCTCACCCTTCGTACACCATAGGGCAAAAGCTTACTTCGAAAGGTCCATGTAATTTCGTCTGGTACGGTGCGGTTAAACAGTTATCCTTGTCAAATCCAATGGCGCGGACGCCCGCTGCCTTTAGCTGCGCAAAGTCGATGGCCCGTATATCAGGTACAACCCGATGGGGCACCAGCAGGCTCGGCCGATGGAGACAGCTGGCCACTGTCTTTATGCCCTGCCAGTTCCAACTCTGGCCCATGGATTCGGGTGGGGGTCTAAAGAGGGGCTTCGAGGTGCAAACTGGGAAGGAGAGGAATGCCTAAGAGTTGGGAATCTTGATATGAAAACGCCAGGTGGCGACAAATGTGCAGAGGTAGGTAAGATTCACCAATAGCAGCTGGAATTGTAGGTAGGTCGGGGCACAGGCCTCGAATGCGTATGTTAATGCGGCCTCTCGGCCTGAGAGAGTCGAATAGTGCTGTACGAGCTGCCGACCAAGGAGGCCACTCGTCCGCCAGTGCGGGATGAAAGCAAGTCACGACTGTTCTTCTTGGGCTGAACACCCTAGAGTCTCAAGAAACCAACATGTCCTTTGAAGGCGAGGTCAGTCTGTGACTACCTTGCCTTCCCTTGTCCCCCCCTCCACCTTCTGGTGCAATGGCCCACCCTCCCCCTTCCCACACACAAAGCACATTCACCTCTGGCAGCCTCCGCTCGTCCACCGTCACCATCCTCTCTTCTTCCCGCTTCTTCTGTGTCACCATCCCCCCTTTCTACGGTCGTACCGCCGGTCATTTTCACCCTACCCGCACGGCCTACCCCTCTCCCCACCCCCAGGCCCTCCACGCACGCTATGGCCGCCAACGTCGACCAACCAGACAAGCCCGCCTCGGCACCGCTGGCCAAGTTTATCGATACCCTCTT
Organism: Tieghemiomyces parasiticus; assembly: GCA_027575765.1. Classification (NCBI taxonomy): domain Eukaryota; kingdom Fungi; phylum Kickxellomycota; class Dimargaritomycetes; order Dimargaritales; family Dimargaritaceae; genus Tieghemiomyces; species Tieghemiomyces parasiticus. The sequence goes on along the minus strand of JANBPT010000335.1, from coordinate 21,594 downwards.
CGAGCAACATCCGGATCTTCTGGGGGTCCTCCTCACCGACGCCGAGGGCATCCCCATGTTGTTCCAAGCCCGAGAGGACCAGCCAGAGTTGGCTTGCGACCCGAACGTCAACACCCACCTCGTCCAGGCCACGGACAACCTACACCACATTGGGTTCTGTACCCCGCTGGCCACCCTAAGCCAGGGTGAGCGGTTCCAGTACGTACACTTCAACTGCCAGCCCATCCAGTGTCTACTCATTGCCGAACTGGATGCAAATCTGGGCCGGCTACTGGCCCTTAAGCCACAGTTTGAGTATCGGTTGCAGCCTGTGCGGACCAAGGTCGCCCGGCTCACCAGTCACTCCATCGCCAGTTCGGGGTTCCAGGACTGAGGAACCCCGTGCGCGGCACCATCATACGCTGGTAGTATGCGGGCTGACTGCCACTATAAGGTCTTTAGGGACCATTAATTACGTATAGATAAAAGAAAGAGGACAATACTAGACGGCGATGCGGTCTTTGTTATTAGGGCGGGGCATATTAGGGAAGAGTACCGATTGTTATTAGGCCGGTGGAAATGGCGCCAGACGATGAGCGCATAGCGGTCGCACCGTCTATGTAGGGGAAAAAAGTGGGAATTTACACATTAGAGTAAACTATCGACGCGAGTTAAGGAGAACAGAAAGCATGGACATCAGAGCGTCACGGCCGTGATGGTTTGTAGCCCGCGGGAGGTGAAAAAATCGCGGCTGCGCAGGCGGGAGCGCTGGACGGCAGGGCTAGCTGAGGTATTGCGGCCGGTAATTGTATTCCGTGCGTGAAGGTCGGTGTGGTTGACGCGGGTAAACACGGAGCGGGTAGGGTCAACGGCGGCAGCCGCGGTGGCCTTGGCCAGGGCGGCCTGGGCCTTCGCTAGCTGGGCCTTAGTAGTGTATCCGGACCGTGATTTGGCTGGTACAGCGACCTCCTCCTCGTCCTCAGGCCTGAAAGGTTGAGCATGTTGGAAGTGTGGTGGTGATTGACATGTATGAGGTGAGCGGGTGAGCGATTCAAGGGTGGATAGGTAGCCCCACCGGCTTGCCAACCACGTCTCGCCACGTAATACTGAAAATTCCTCGTGCGAGAGGTAAGCCTTGAATCCCCCTCCCCCAGCTGAACTTACCAAGTGACCGACACACCCTCGTTTTCTAGCAGCTTGGCACAGGTCATCCAGCTGAAACGAATGATCCCAGGGAAACCAAATACTTTATCGAGGTGGGCTTTTAGCCACCGCACAGTGGCCGGGTCGCTAGGGTAACCGGATCCGAATTCGGTAGACCAAACAGACGCGGGGAGCACAGCCACGGCGTTTTCGACCTCGAAGTCGTCGCTGTGGTAAGACAGCGGAGGCTCCAGCTCGACGAACCGCCAGTGCCGCAGGACGGCGTCACGGACGACCTTGGCGCAGATACTGGCCGCGCTCACAATGGGGTACAGGCTGTCAGCCTTCTTGGCTACAACGATTTTAATGCCCGGGAAGAGCCGGGTCAGTTTCTCCTGATACTTTTCGGGTGGCCCCACGGTATCGACGAATATCTAGTTTTGGATGATAGTATCAAGGGAGAAGGGGCGGTAACCAAATGCATAGATGCCATCAGCAAATGTGCAGCTGATCTGGTGGCACGGTTCGAAATCAAAACGCTAATAGCTACGCCAAGCGTCCTTGGCAGAACTTCATTTGCCAACGAAGAAAAAAGGAAAATGTGGCTTACCTCCCGGACGTTGATGCCGCGGCCTAACGTCTCCCGGATCAACGTGATGGTGGTATCATGGGCGATAGCGTTCAAGTTGTACTTGGCGCGGCGTAGCATGCACGACGATAGGTCTTGTGGGGACAGGACCCTCACCGCCCACCCTATGCGACGCTGCTCCTCAGCTGTCTGCAGTAGATCGAACAGTTCGTCACGCCGGGCTTCGGTGAGCACCTTGGAATCATCAAATCCCAAGCGGCCGATCGCGTCACGTTCGGCCGCGAGGCCGTAGCAGACGCTATAGACCATAGGTCCCAGGACGGGCCCGCGGCCGGCCTCATCGACGCCCAGGATAAAGGGAACGCCGGGGCCGGGAGTAGTTGAGGTGGGATCCCGTTTGCATTCCCGTGGGAGAGGTGAGTGGTGGGTCCAGGACGCTGTGAGAGGTTCTTGGAGCGGCAGGCCCAGGTCACACAGGGCTGGCAAACGGAGGGTATGTATTTGGAGGCGGGGTTGTAGGGCCAAATGGGTATGGGTCAGTACAACCGCTGCAAAAGTAGGCTGATTCGACGGAACAGCGTGTGGTTCATCGGCAGAGCCCGCCATGCGTGGCCGCTTCACACCACGAGTTTACATGGCACGATAGTAGATAGCACGGAGACATCTTGGCTTGTACTTACCTTGCTGGCGGGGATGCAGGTCGGACGGCACCGCGTACTCCCGCTTACGGCTGAGCAGTTGGCCCAGCATGTTGGATAAGTGAATGGAGGTGGTGACCGACGTACCGATGCGAGGAAATAGAGACCAGTAGATCGAGAATGGGCCGTGATGCAAAGGGTTGGTCACTAGGGCCAGGAAGTCAAGGCGACGTCGCTGAGTCGGGCGAGCGGCCTCGGGTTGTCAAAACTCCGTTGCACTGGGCCGACGGAAGATGGGGGTATCGGAAAGACGGCAGCAACGAAGATACTGCAAGAGTAAATGCAGAAAAGATGCGACACTGGAAGGCTGGACTGGAAATGTGCCGGGCCGTATTTGGGCATATATACGTGGGTAAAGGGATGGAGCTAGGCCAACCTTCCAATGGTGTCGGAGTAGAAGGTGTGAATCTGGTAGGTCGCCGGAGGAGGGAGGGTAAGTTGGCTGTCTTGTAAGGAGAACAAGTGACAGAAAAGTAATAAATATAAACACGGGGGGGATTGGGTCTCAAAGTGGAAGGTCGGGAGTAGTTAGTGGTTATTCACCATGGCATTGTCAGTGGCTGAGTCTCCCACTGTTGTGACTCCGACGGGCCAGAAAAGGCGGAGCACATGGAGGATTGGGGAGGTGTGCATCCACTCACACAAGCATACGATGGCGGGGCGGCAGATCATCAGGTTAAGGGACCCAACGCATAGCTATTCTTAATGACGAGTGTCGGGAGGGGGCAGCGCAAGGCCCAGCTGGACTGGAGGAGGCCAGTCGGCAGTGGTGAGGCGGCCCAGGGTCGGGACTCCGTCAGAGGTTGACGGCTAAGCCCAGGGTCGAAGTGATTGACGCCTTCCCTTTCCACATCCCCCCATACGGTAGACCAACCAGCTATCTCTACCCTCACATCTCCAACTCTCCAGCGCGATCCATTCGACAAGGCCTGGCAGTCCTCCGGCATTAGCAGGGGGCCCAACCAAAGTCACGGCCCTTCAGGAACTGCCCCGTAAGTTGACAAGCCACTGCACTCGTGTTTCCACATAGGCATTAACTGGGCACTACAATCAGGTCCGCGTGACTGAAACTGCCCACGTGCCGAGCAGTCGGATCCTGTGGCGTCGTGCCTGGAAAAACACAAACCGTTTGGATGGTCTCGATACCCATGCACGTCTACACCATACATTACAAAGGAACCTGGTACCCGCTGCACAGTGCGAATCATCGTGGCTGTCAGCTGGCTGTAGTGACCGAATGCCTGTTTGTCGAATGAGACGACTGCTAAACCAGGGCGAATACTTGGGCATTTCCCTCCTGATAATTACCCATATGTCACCGCAGGGGTGTCACGCTGCCCCCTTTCACATCTGTCCGCTGTGCCGCTACTGTCAAAGGTTTAGACCCAATAACTAACATGTACTGTCTTCAAATCGGGCGCCTGTACTTCCCAGGGCTAGCACATAACGTTCGGACCTTGGTGTAACTATTTATTAAGGTCCACTACAGGGTATCGCAGCAATGGTAGGAAGCAAAGGGGATTATAAAAGATAGATTATATCACGTGATAATATGTACTGTAGCTAGCTTCAACCGCTAAATTTGGCCACACCTATATCCTCCGCTACAGCTAGCCTGAATCGAAGTCCTAAATGCCAAACCCCCCGCTAACTCGATACACAGCAAAAAAAATGTCGTCCTGGACGGTGGTTGATAGCGCGCATCAAGTCGGGTTCGCATTGACTCTCCATTCCACCAACTCTGCCCTCATTTTCGACATTGCCATCTGATCACTACAGCATCCCCCACAGCATTTCTCACATCCACCCCGATTTATCTACTGTCTACTACACCCCCATATATATATTCTGGAACCATGTCCAAGACCACCAAGGGCGCGGAATACACGCTCCCGGACGCGCCAAGCGACGGCATCTCTACTGTCAGGTTCAGTCCGACAGAACCTGGGCGACTGTTGGCCACGTCTTGGGACACGACGCTGCGCCTCTACGATGTGGAACGACCAGCGCTTCTGGGCAAGTACGAGACGTCTGCCGCCGTTCTGGACGCCTGTTACATGGGTAGTAACCCCAAGCGGGTCTTCAGCGTAGGCCTAGATCCCGCGGTTCGCGGGTGGGACCTGGAAACTCGGACCCAGGTTACGCTCGGTAGCCACGAGGGTCCCGTCCGGTGCGTCCGGTACAGCGACCTGCACGGGGTGGCGGTTACCGGGAGCTGGGACAAGACCGTGGGCATCTGGGACCCGCGGTCCACGGCGGTGCAGCCCGTAGGCCGGATCGATGTGGGTAGTGGCGGCAGTGGTGATAACGATGGCAGCGCGACCGTGATTGCTGCCTGGGCCAAGTCCGATCCGGCCCCTGGTAGCGTGACCGACCCGGTCACTCAATACGGCCGGTACATGCAACCCGAGCGGATATTTTCGCTGGATATTGTCGGTCACATCGCGGTAGTGGCCATGGCGGAGCGTCACATCTACCTCTACGACTTGCGCAACATGAAGGAGACCTTGCAGCGACGCGAGAGTTCCCTCAAGTACATGACCCGCTGTGTGTCCTGCATGCCCAACGGCAAAGGCTACGTGTGTAGCTCCATTGAGGGCCGTATTGCCGTCGAGTTCATCGACCCCGACCCAGCCGTCCAGGCTAATAAGTACGCTTTCAAGTGCCACCGGCGACAGGCCGAAGGTGTCGACGTGGTCTACCCGGTCAACGCCTTGGCGTTTCACCCAACCTACGGCACCTTCGCGTCCGGCGGTTCCGACGGCATGGTGTACACGTGGGACGGTGCCAACAAGAAACGGCTGCGGTCTTACCCGCGTCATCCGTCGTCCGTATCGAGCCTGGACTTCAATTGTAATGGGTCGCTGTTGGCCGTCGCCTCATCCTATACGTTCGACGAAGGCGAAAAAGATCATCCCGAGGACGCCATCTACATCCACCCCATTGGACCCGAGGAGGCCAAGCCCAAGAAGGTGGAATCCAAGGCCTAGGTCAGACATTGGCTTTGGTCCGAATCGGCGGTAATTGTGCTGTCTATTCATTTTGACTGACATTTTAATAATAAAGACCCCCACCTTATTGATCTTTCTACCATCGTCACGAGACTAAACGACATGTAAGCGTCCGTGGGCGGGAAGTACAGGTCCCTTACATGTTAGTTGCTTTCGGATACTTATGGCAGTATCTACCTTACACCGGATTGGGCGGTGGACAATTATTGGCCAACATTTTTGAGTTGCACTTTAAGGGTGGTGTTGACTCCTGAGCCACCGGTTGGGCGGCTTCGTTGATATCGAATGGCTGAGTATCGGGCATCATCGTTCGGCACCCTTGCAGGGTCTCAGTGTAGGGTTTGGTATCCGATTTTCCCCGCCATTGGCCAACGGTCTGACAGTCCGCCTCGGCATCGTGATCATCCGTATTCAGTTGTGGTTCAAAGTATTTGATAACCTCCTTCCGTTGAAGCCGCTGGGCCACGACCATCCCGATCTGTACTTCTTCCTGGCAGATGTCGTCATCAGGCTCCTCAGCTATCCTTGCTTGAACATACGCCTGATACTTGTCCAGGGTGTTATAGTATACGAAAGGTGAGTGTGATACTCTGAGAGGGCCTTGTCCAGGCCGAGCGCAACGACCCGGAGGAACAGTTGGAAATGGAGCTGTTCAATACGGGAACTACGGCCGCCTAAACCCTGCTCGCAGGCTTGTAAACCCGCCAATCGGTGGACGGTAGGCGGGATAATATGCTAGTTATCCGCCCCCCCAGAAAGCAATGAGGAACTGGCCACGAGAAAGGTAGTGAGACAATTGCCCTAGGAATTCACTGTTGCTCTGGCGGATTTCGAAAAACAAAAACGGGGGAGCGGATAGCTGGAGGTCGTAGTCAGGCAGTTCGCGCACCGATGTGACCAGCTGTTGGGCGTAATATGACTCGGGTTTCGGCCGGATGATCGCAATAGTCTCAGCGAGTTGAGGGCTAATTGACATTACTGGCCGCCAGATATATCGGGCACTTTCCCTCCAGTGATGGAGAGGCCATATCCAAGAAACACATTGATGATGTAAACTTTCATGAACCCTGCCTGGGACAATGTTCGAAGTATCGGCATGATGGTCCCAAGTACAGTTAGCCGTGCATCCTTCTGACTAGCCCGGAAGGTACTCGGGTCCGCCTTGACCGCTCTGGCCGCCTGTATGGACGGTAATGGAATTTATAGCGGAATGGAGTAATGGGCTTAGATTAGATAAATTAAAAAGTATTACTCAACGCCCAGTGGTGATCTAATTAGGGGAGCAATAGGAGGTGAAGCAAGCCTTGTCGACCTCGCCGGTCGAGCGTAGCCTTCAGCGAAGGTAGTCACGCAAAGATGAAGGTGCGGAATATATCCGGTAAGACGAAACGCTATCCCACCTTCCTCTACTATCCCCCCAAAAAACGGCAACTGTATAGCAAAAGATAGGGCGTCAATTGAATCGACTTACCTTGGAGACCATTCTGCTTTTGTTATCTCTCACTTTCTGACGCCAAGCATGATTGGTTTCGCCTATCTGTTAGCGGTCTTCAGGTCCGAGGGGATTCAGACCGCGGTTCGTCACTAACCCTAGTAGCTGGTGGAGCCCAGTGGTGCTGTGGCAAACCGGGATGCCGAACAGCACGACACATCCGATAAGCAGGCAACGTTTAGCGCGTGGCTGTCCATAACGGACAGGGTGGGGCTTATAAAAGGTTTATTTAAAAATAAATATAAGGAACGTGGATAACTATTTTGAACAAGGCTATGAAGGCTAGCACTGGCGGGGGGTCGGCATGTGCCTTTATAGTTGGGGTAGCTATCTTGAGACACGCGGTGAAGGCGGATAGTGAGGATGAGAGGGTGGGGGGGGGAAGGAGGTAACCTCGATGTCACTGCGAAATAATTAAAGCCGCCGGTGGGGCAACGGGGTAGCCGAGTAGGCCTCATTCATGCCACCGGATTGGTGCGAAAAAAATCCCTTGGTTATACGGGTGGTACCAATGTCCCCCTCCCAGTACCCGCGCCACTTGGTATGCCCCAGTGGCCACGGCCCAGAGAGTTTGGGGAATACTGATAATCGTATGAGGGAGGAGAGCAGTCGTCAATTGTCCAGCTCCAGTCCTCCGTATTTTAGTGTAAATATGAGCCGCCATCACTCCCTTGTAGACAATCCGGCGTGGCTGGTCTAAGCAGTGGTCCTGCAAGCTAATCTGTCTTCGTTCCTAGAGGAGCATCGGTGGTTTCTTTAGGCTGACACTCGAGAGGGGGAAATAGTAAGGGTGACAAAATAATGGCAATGCAGAGCGAGATGTCCTGTGTGCCGAAGGGTTAGAGCAAGTGTGGCGAAAACCAGCAATGTATTAGAAAACGCGGGGTAAAGAGAGGGTGAGATCTTGAAAGTACAGCGTAGGTAGGAAGAGGGAGGTGGAGGCATGTGTGTGTGTGTGTGTGTGGCCCGTTAAACCTGTAGGAAAAACATAGACAGGGAAACCCAAGGGTCAGAGTTATCCAATTGAAGAAAGTGAGATGGAGGGGGAGGGGTGGCCTTGGGAAACCGACGGTGTTCACTCGATTATCTAGGACCTAGAACCAGATCCGGCCATATTCCCAATGGCCTTTTCATATTCGCGGCAGCGCTGCAACAGAGCCTCGTTCTCCTCCTTGAGCCGAGTCACCTTATCGCCGTCCAGTTGACTCGCTGGCCCATTGAGACATTCAAACGGTGGTAAAGGCAGGCGGGCCCGTGAGGCGGACCGACGGGGCGCATCGGTAGCGGCGGCCGCGACGGTGGCCGATAACGAGGACGAGGTCATCGATTGGGACGTTAGGCGGTACGTACCGGACACCTTGGTAAGGGGAGTGAGGGGACCCGAGAGACGAGCCTTCACAGATTCCATTTCCCGGCGCCGGGATTCGGAAATGTCGAACCGGCCACTGCGGCCGAGACTGCCAAACGGGGACGGTTTCGGGTCGGCCGAGGTGGAGGACCGGGCCGTGGCGCGGGAGAGGAGGTTTAGGGCCGACCGTTGCCGAACGGTAAGGGTGTGGCTAGCGGTGGTGTCCCGAGCGTGGTCCGCGGCGGTTTCCGTCTCCGCTCGGTCGGAGGACTGGTGGTTGGTCATGCCGGTGAGATGCGCCGGAATTATCTGGGCCGGCGGGGAAGCGACTGGTGACCGCACGGTCGGCGAAGGTCGGGATGGGGAAGCCAAATCTGGACGGTCCTGCTCGGCGCCCGTGGGACCCAGACGGCCAGTACCGCTGGCCTCTTCCACCTCTGGCGGGGTTGGTACCCCTGGGGGTAAATTGGTAATAAAATCCAAGTACCCGTACTGGTCCATGTCAATTGAGGGCCCCTCATGGAGCTCCATGGACAGGTCGGGCGGGTCAATGAGCCGGGGGGCCTGTTTGCGGGCCACCTGGGCGTTGGTACGTTTGACGTAATTGTAGTAGATTTGCTTGTCGTAATCGGTCGGGTTCATGCGCGTAGGTAGTGGATCAAGAAGGTCAAGCATCGTAGACCGTTCGAAAAAGTCCTTGCTGGGCTCGTCGAGGAAGGACATGCCTTCATCGAAAAAGTCGGGGCAAGGTAGGTCGGGCTGGGCTTGAGGGTGGCGGCGTTGGTGGAGGTAGACTGGGTCAGTAGGGAAGGCTGGGTGGTCACCAGGGTTCGGACCGAAACCCTTGGGCGCGTCCGGCGCGCGGAGGTCAGCGGCCGAGTCACGCCGGACCACTCCAACCCCACCACCCCGTTCTCCATTGGGAATACCAGGACGATAGCTGGCGGGACCCAAGGTACCGGCAGCCGGTCGCGGTTGTGGTTGCGGCTGCTGTTGAGTCGGCAGCGGCACGGCCCGCCGTAGTGAAGATGAAGAGTGGGGCGGGGCGCCGAGGTGGAGATGAGCGCCGACACGGCGGGCCAGTTGGTCCACTGCTGGATCAGCAGCTGGCGCTGGCGTTAGGCCGCTGGGGACGCCCACCCGGTACCGCGGGGCCGGGGCCGGGCCGGAAGGGGAGGGCGCCGGGGACCGGTTTCGCTTACGGGTTTCTACTGGACACGGAGACATGTCGACCTTGTCAGCGACATGGCCCAGAGTATCCAGCTTACCCTCACGCAGCAACCGCTTCTGGAGCAGCAGTTCGCGTTTCTTGCGCTTCTCTTCAATGTGCTGACGGGTGAGCGTGGCTGACGTGACAACGTGGGCGGCGGTACGGAGCGTGTCCGCTGTGGGCGGGGCCGGGGTCTGCTGCAGAGCCGCGGTGTTGTTGGGGTTGCTTGGGCAGTGGGCGGTTGCGGGCGGATCGGCGAGGCGTTGTGGGGTCGAGTCCGGTGTGGCTTGTTCCATCAGGGTCGAGAGCAGGAGGGCCTTTTGGGGGTTTTGATTCGGTCGGATGGCGGCCGGAGTGGGTTGCTCGGGTTCAAATTCGGGCTCCGCCGTCGGGGGCGGGCGGACGGGTGTGATTGAATGGGGTTCCCCGAATCTAGCGTTACTACTGCCGCCATGATAGGTCATCGGCCGTGGCGGTTTAGCAACGCTGGTGGGGCCTACGGCACGACTCGCACCTTCAACGTCGCCGGGCTGGCGGGTGGGATGGGCCATGGGATCAACCGGGGGCTGGATCTTGCCAAAGACTGCGCCGTGGGCAGCGCCACGGAACATGCGGGGCGCTGGGCTGGAGGTATGGGTCGTTCCGTTGAGACCACCTTGTAAGGCATGGTGGAAGGCCCGCGTGCGGAATACTTTAGGCTGCCGTGTCGATGCATTTGGACCTTCGTGATAAGTTGTGGTGGGATGATCGTCGTGGGTTGTAGCTGGTGGGGGTGGTGACGAGGGCCGGCGAGTCCCTCCTGTGGGCCGGGCCGGAGGGTCGTCGGCGTTCGGGCGGGTCGCGGGGTTGGTGGCGACCGAACGGCCGCGAGGGCGTAGGTTGTAAGGTCTATCCGGCTGGGTTGCCGGTACTCCCGAGCCGGGCCGACCCAATCGGGCCACGGGATCCCGCGTGGGGGCGTCCCGGGCCGGCGGGTCACTTTCAGTGCGGGGTTTTAATATGGGGCGGGCGTTAGGGGTCGTATCAAAGTTCGTCGATGGAATCCGGGAGGTGATATGGCGCACCGGGTCGACGGTGGCCGAGGTAGGTGTGGGTGAATCGTGCTCGAACACCCGTCGCTTCATGGCCTCCACGCGCTCCAGGCGCTTGCGGCGCTGGGAGTTGTAGTCGTCCATGGCGACTTCTTTGAGAGAGTGTGGAGCGGTTCTGATGAAATGTTAGGATGGTGAGTGGTCGCTATGTGGGGTCCAGGGGAATTCAATGTCGTAACAGCTGGGTGAGGAGGAAGTGGGGTGGATGTACTGAGGCCTTGCGAATTCAGTGAGGAGGGTCGCAGTGGCGGCTGGGTAGAGAGTAGGTACAAAGGAAAGATAGGACGAGGCGCTATGCGGAGGTGGTAGGGTAGACGGCAACGCGGGCCAGAGGAATCAAAACAAGGCGGGAAAAAAAGGTACGGCGGTAAGAATCCAGGGCGGCGGGCGAGATACACAAGGGGCCCTTTCCTTGCCACTCCGCTCGGTAGGTCAATAAACAAAGTGAGAGCGGTCTCCAGAGTGGCTGAATGTGCGGCGGAAAGTGGTCGTTCGGTAGCTAAGCAGTGAATGCGGAATCTTGGTCGGCGTTTAAGGAGCTGGATTCGCTATCGACCAGCGGCACAGTTGTTTTCTGCCCAGAACTTTGACGTAAACCCCGCTGCCTACCCCCTCCCCCCGTGGGCTTAGCACGTGGCTAAAGCAAGCGTTCCAGAGTAGGTAGGTCAAGCCGAGCCATTTGATTAATTAATCTCCATAATAAAGCCTCTCTGCGCATTTCCATCAAATTTTTATTTGTCGCAAAACCCTTGCCAGCCTCTCCGACCTCTTCGTCCCACCAACTACGCTGTGGGGTCCTAGCAAAATCTACCTCATCAGTGCTCTGTTCTCCTACTTTAACCTGAACAAAACGTAGTCGCACGCGGCTGTCCCAATAGTAATATCTAGAACCGAGGCGTGCACATATATATTTATATAGATAAACGTATAACACAAGGGAATTGCCTTTTAGGACTGGAGTCGTTGCCAAGTCCTCATAACCAGCAACCAACCTATTTGTTGGGCTCAGGAGTCATGCTCCAAACGCGTGTGGGTATCAAGCCATTCGCGCTCAACTCGGAAGTATACCCAGAGCCACCGACGGACGACTTCGAGCCATTCCATGGTGAAGCCGCCCAGCGGTAGAGTTTCGATCGGCAAGTGAGGCGAAATTTTGAGCGTCCAAGTCGTGCGCAACAAAATGTTGAGGACGATAGCGGCATAGTACAGGCCGCTGTCGAAGAGCAGGACAGGCCGTAAAAAGTAGTGACAGGGTTGGTTACGCTCGTCATCGTCCTCCGCGTCACTGTCGGCGAGTAGTTGCAAACCAAAGACATGACCGCGGAGCTGGTTATGGGCTGTACTGGTATCGCCGCGGGCAAGTTCACTGTCGCGGTAGGGGTCAGTGGAGACACACTGAGGCTGGGTCCCGTCAGACTCTGCAGTCTGGTGGCCATCAGTAGGATCCTGGCCGCTGAGTATGGGAGACTGGCGCGGCGAGAGGAGGGCGAACCGGTCGATATCGGAGGCCGGGGGACCCAGCAGCGGGGAGGTGGCCGTGGTCGGAGACGGCACGGGAGTGGGTGACCGACGGTGCGGGTTGAGCGCCGGAAGCTGGTCCCGGGCCTCACCGTACACTTTGATAGTCAAGGCTGGGGACGTACCCGAGTGGTTCCTGGCCATGGACACAGAAGGCGACGTGGTTGATGAGGACGGGTTGTCGGGTACCACAACAATGGGCACGCTATCGTCCCTCCGCCCGGCACCAGAGCCGTCGGGGGTGTGAGGCCCCGCGGAGCCTTGGCGGCCGTCCACGGTCGAGTTGTCCGACTCGGTGGTAACGACCAACGGGGTCGAGCGGGTGCGGGCTAGGGCGTTGGGTGGGAACCGGGCGTCAGGGGAGCGAGGCGTGGCAACCTGGACGGTGGCAGTATCGGTGATAGTACGCGTCCGCACGATCGGCTTCATCTTGCGTATGTCGCGGGTGGGTGACCCGTCGGAACCGGACGATCCGTAACTGGATCGTCCGGTCACGTTGCTGTTCCGCCGGCGCCCGGGCCGACCGTTCCGGACGTGGATACCGCTGCGAATCACCAAATCCTCGTCAGACGGGTCGAGTCGAGCGTGGTAAAGGTTAGGCACGACCGGGCCGAACAGCCACGACTGCAGGTACCACCGCGGGGTGTACCCCAGGTTCCAATCAATGGCCACATCCCAATAGACCGAGTAAAGTGTATTTATGACGGCCGCCACAAGCCATAGGTAGGATAAGGCGGTGAGGGCCCAATCATGCCTAGTCAGCCGACCATCACCATCGTGATCTAGGCCGTTCCAAGAGAGGTAGCGGTCGTAGCCGGAGAGGACCACCACCGGGAATGACGAGAAGTACTTGACGGCGTTGGCGATGTGGCGCCGCCGGGCCGTCGGGTTACGTGCCGCCAGAGCCTCACTAACACACTGACGGAGTCGGAGTGCATAGGGGATCAAAATTATCAGTGGGGCCAGTGCGTCGTAACCGCACTCGTGGTACGCGAAGTGTGGACTGCGTGGTGGGTGGGCACGGCGGTGGTGGGGTTCGCTAAGCAGGCGAGTCAAGGGTGAGGCTGGAGTAACGGTTAAACTAGCAGCGGTAGCCGATTCAGGAAATAAGATGGTGGAGAGGTCACACATTGACGCATACGAGTCAGAAAACACGCGGGCGAAGCTGGTCAGGATATCGGCGAGCACCACATCGGCGAAAAACACTGGAGCGGTGAGGGACGGGTTGAGCACGCGGCCCAGGGCATACCAAAACCGGCGGCGGTCCGGGTAGGCCAAGACGTTGTACGGGAGGGTAACGATGCCGAAGAACACGATTAGGGTGGCCAGGAACAGGAACCGTTTGAGGTTTCCCTGGTCGTCACTGATGAGTGAGGCGCTCCACCAACTTAGCAGGGTCATAAAGGTCAGAATGAAGGCCAAATTATACAGCTGCCCCTCGGACTGAACGGCCTTGTTATACTGTGCCCGGTCGTCCGTGACGGCGGAGGGGAGAGTGGGGGCCATGCCGTCGGGAACCCGGCCCCCGGTGAACACCTGGCGCACCCGGATGCCAGCCAGCCTCAGGCCATGTAGGTTGAGAATCCAGCACCACAGACCGAAGCAGCACAGCAGCAGCACGCGGTAGTACAGCGGGAACACCAGGGCCCAGTGGCCGGGTTCGAGAGGCCCGGGCTCGTCCGGTAGGGGCTCCATATGGAGAGACAATAAATCAGTTAAGGTAAAACAAGGCGACCTCCTGGGTGAGGAGCAGGGTTAGAGGGCGAGCCTGTAGTTTGGAACAGTAAGTCAACGAGATCACGTAGCCGCGGCCTCCAAGGGAAACGGTTGGAAGGGGGAGCGCGGGGACTGGTGCTGAAACCGAGTTTAGACGAGGTCCCAGCGAGCCGAGTGATATTGGGGCCGGTGAGAAAGGTGGAGGCCCGGGTCACTGGGTTGGAGGTCTGAATCGGATGTCGGTTCGCTATGTGGTTAGTCAGGCCGATGGTAAATTCATAAATCTAACGCCACCAGGTCGTATCATATAGCCACGGATGGGAAAATAAGGCGGCACTGTGGTGGTCAAAAGGTGGTGGGCATTCGGACCAGTCCGTGCTCAATGCGCTAAAAAGGTGTCTCGGCTGCCTGTACCTAGCTGAGAAATAAGGTTTCATACGTAGAGGCAACTCCAGGAGGTCATAAGTGGCACCTCCAAGGTTCAGGTGGCTTGAAAGGAACCTCAAGTCGAAGTCGGAAAATAGGGAAGGCGTTTAGCATAAAGCTTGGGGCCGGGACGTCAGTTACGTATTCGAGGAGACAGCGCAGAACTGGTATCTTGGTCACAACGGGGAAAAAATTCTATATATCACGAAATGACTAGGGGCGAAGTAAGGAGCAAGAGCGTGACGGAGTCTAGATTTTCGGGGGCGCAAGGTTGTCCGAACGTGTGATCGAGCATACGTCGCCAAGGTAATGACGGCAGTAACGGACAGGTGAGCCAAGTAGTAATGGATATATGCGTTATATCTGGGTGATCATGAGGTCAAGAGAGTGGACAGAAAGATGACATAAAGTTCAGATGTTGGCGGCTGGGGAAAATCTTAAGGGGTGCAAGAGGGGCTGGGTCAAGCGTTTATAAAGCGAGCTACCTCGACGAGCGGAGGAGCCGACACTTCTGCTCAGTATGGTGAGAAAAATTACCTCTTGGGATGAGGGCGTCCGGAGGGAAATCCTTGGTGGCCCGCTAAGGTCGCAGCAGGGAAACCTGGCCAGCCCCCCTCACCAACCTTCCCCCCATTTCGGCCCCCAGGCGGAGGACTAGTAAACCACGGCGGTAAACAATAACCTCACTCGAACATCGCAATCCGTCCATCGGTTGGGGGCCAAGCTGTATGCGGTCCGGTTCATCAACGCTGTCGACCTGCCATCAGCCAACGCAGCTCGCGGCGGCCATGTGACCGCTGCTAGTGCGCTGCATCTACCCACCATCTTCGGTTAGTGACCTTGCTTCCCGAGCAAAATCGGCAGTGACAATGGCTATTATACGTACTTACGTCTGCGTAAATGCCGTGCGACCGTCTATGCGGTGTGCACCGTGACTTATGAAAACGGAGTTTACCACGTGGTCAAAGTTGCAGTCTAGGGTCGCCTGGTCAAGTTGCGGGGCATCGTCCGCATGTATTTCCTCTCGCCCGTCGGCCCTTTTAGGCCCTGTCAGTCTCTCGTAATATGGAGCGTCGGGTGGCCATAGTCAAAATAAATGCTTGCTGGTGCACTTGTACAGGCTACAACCGGGCTCTACATGGCACGTTTCCTGCTCGCGTGCCCCACCCGGTACCATTAACGAGCATCCTTTAGAGCCATTTGGCTATTCCGCCACCGCCACCCAAGCGGTTGGGGCAACCAGGCCCCATTCCAGGCAGTGGGAAGTCCATGGTTAGACTCGCTGTGTCAGGCAGCATCAATAGAGACGTGGTGAGTAGACTCCAGGACACCGCATTTGTTGACTTTTTTGCTAACATGCACTAAACTATAAACACGGAGGGCGGCGTAGTAGGGTATAGTGTACAGGTCGAACGGCGCATAAGGCGGGCCGAGGAGGGATGGCCGGGGGAAAGAAGGAACATATCAAAGTCATGGTGGGATGAGTCAATTTTCTGGGTCAAGGGGAACAATATAAACGGCAACCACGGTGCAAAGGTGGCTACCGGTGGTAACCACGCGGAGCTGCCTGGAAGGCCGGCGGGGCCGGGCGGTAATGATGAGCGCCGTGGGCGGTCAGGGGCCGACCCGCCCGGGCCACAGGGCCGGGTCCAGCGCCACCGACTGAAGCATACGGAGCAAAATCCGCCGAGGGATATGGCGGCGCAGAGGGGTGGTAATGGTGCTGAGTACCCCCATTGCCCATGTGCATCTGACCCATGCTGTGGGAAAGGGAGCTGACCGAGCCTGTGGGCGCGCCATTACCTCGAGACACGGCTGATAAGGGACCATTGCTGGCGAACCCTGGCCCGCCACCGCCCATCCCGGCGTGTCGGGCCGGACCAGGGGCCAAAGGGCCAGGTCCTCTGGTTCCGGGCGTGGATAATGGGGGGCGGCCCGGATGCTGGTGCTGGCCAGGGGCTGCGCTCATACCAAAAGTCGACAACGAGGGTGGAGTTGGATGGAAGCTAGCCGAGTGGGCTTCCAGATGATAGGAGATGGCAGGCCCAGCATTTAGGTAAGGGTAACCACCGCCAGGCGGTGGAAGGGCGTAGGGTGACGGTGTATGGGGAAAGTGGGGATGGTCGTACGGCCGATGAGGGCCATGTAGCGTGGGCGTGGCGTACCCAGGAACCGGCGCGGAAAGATGATGATAGTGCTGTGGGCACGGATTATGGTACACGGCGTACGAGTGGTATGGTGGCGGCGGCTGTGAGTGGTAGAGGGATGTCGAAGGGCGAGGCTGGTTCGTTGCTGAATGGTGCCGTGCGTGGCCCCCGTAAGTGGGTGCGGTGGGAATACTCTGCCCGGGCCGGCTACCTTGGTTCAACATCCGTCCGTTACCGGCGCCACCCCGACCACCCCCACCTTGACTATCGCGGCCCACGGGCGACTTGGGCCGCAGGGAATCTATCTCACGGTCCTGGCCCAGAAGGTGGCTGGACGGGCCGCAGAATAGGCTGTGGTACTGCTCCGCATCGTAGGTCGAGGTGGTGAGGCCAAGCCCGGCGGTGACCCATCCGGGCCGTACGTTGTGGTCCTCGCCAAACAAGTAGAGACGGCGGCGACCCAGACAGAAGTGTTCGATGATGTCGAACAGTTCGTCCGGCTTGCGGGTCGAACCCGGTTCAA
This sequence comes from Tieghemiomyces parasiticus, assembly GCA_027575765.1. Taxonomy (NCBI): domain Eukaryota; kingdom Fungi; phylum Kickxellomycota; class Dimargaritomycetes; order Dimargaritales; family Dimargaritaceae; genus Tieghemiomyces; species Tieghemiomyces parasiticus. The sequence continues at coordinate 4,703 of JANBPT010000335.1, read as the reverse complement.
ATTCCTCCGCCACGATCACGTCCGTGTCCACGTTACAGTGGATGAAGTGCGCGTCTGTGCTACGTCGTGCCGTGCCCTTGATGCCCATTAGGCAGTGTTCCTTGGTCCGCTCGAGGACCGAGCCTGGCGGACGCGTTGCGGCACGCTGCGCAGTTAGGGGGGGGGCGAGGTAGAGAAGGGCGAAGGGAACATTGTGAGTGATGCGTTCCAGAGCATGTGGATAGCTAGGGAGTCAGTCTATCTCTGACAAGGTGACTAACCTGGCGCATGCTAGGCGTGTCACTGGGGATCAGGCCTCTCCCAATTGCATGTACAGGTATTTTCCACTTACTTTGGTGAACTTGTTTGTCTTGACCCAGACAATGTCCTCGCACCGGCGGTACCCCCACTGCAGCAGCAGCTTGCGGCCCTGGTCGAGGCCTTCACCATCGCCAACCCATAAAAACACGAAGGATGGGCTGGCGGCGACATCCGGGATGGCCAGTTTGGCCATGTCCTCCCAGGTCCAATAGGGTTCCCCGGCAGGTGTCGACGGCGGAGGCGCGTCAGGATCCTCTCCTACCTCAGTTCCTTTTGCCACTCCGCGGGCCCGATCGTAGTACTCCTTCCATGGTGGGTCAATCACGATCACATCAAAGAACCGAGGACCTAGACTAGCTAGGGGGAACTGGCGCAGGTCGGTACGGAGGGTCATGGCCGGGGTGGCGCGTTGGGCCACGAGCGCGTCCTTCCGCCGCACTAGCTCGTGCAGCTTTGGGTACTCCACGAACCGGGTCGCGGGGTCGCCATCTGTGATGTAATTCTGCGGCCGGGACCGGGTCTGCGCGAAATGCGAGGCGTAGTCATTCCCAATGTTATCCATGGGTCGCCAGGGTAGGGAGGAGGAGGAGGAGTGAGGTTTATTTTGTAGGTCTTACATGTGACACGCGTTATAGCGATTGCTGTTTGTAAAAGGGGGGACGGTAGGCCGCCAGGGTGGCCATAGTGAGCGGGACGGATTAAGGCATAAAATAAAAATAATGGAAATAAAATAAATTAGTACCATCGCCGGGCCTGCAAAACAGGTGGTAAGAGCTCGGCAGTTTTGGGGGGTTTGGAATGTGGGGTATTCAGGACCTGGGTTTTCCAGTAAGCGATGTCAGTATTTGCGCCGGTTGCGGAGCCGGCACGTAATCGTGAATATAACTTGCGCCAGGGTCACCCGGGCGGGCTTATGGGGAGGTAGGATACGTCAGGCCAGTAGGGCTCTTCGGAGGTGATGCCATAGACGCGCAAGTCGGCTCGCATTGTCGAGTAGGACAGATAAGGTACTAGATAACAGTGGCATTTATTACCTGCATGCAAATTTATTTAAGTAAACTCCGGACATAACCAGACGGACCAGCGAGTGGGTAGGCCGGATATGGTCAAAAGGGAAAAGGAAGAAAAAAAGGGGTCCACGCGCAGCAAGGGGGCGTGCAGACCTAGGTTAAAAGGTGAGGATGGAAAAGCCTCCAGCGAAAACAGGGTAAAGATCAGGAGAACGAGCGGTCTGCAAGGCCAACCAGCCCTGTATCTTGGATTGTTATAGGGGCAGTAAAGGCGGTGTACCTCCTAAAGGGGTGACACCGTCCCATTATTGTCTGGTGCCTGAAGAAGGAATTGTAAGCAAGGGTGGCATAGGAAGCGAAGTCCTCCATGATGAGGGACAGATGTAAGGCTCAGGTTATGTAGTACTAAGTCACACCATGCTAGGAGAGCCCTTGGCCCCACCATGGTATTGGCAGTGCCCAAGGCAAGGGTGATACAGGTGAGGGCGTGGTACATGATATCTGGCTTGATGGTGGAGTAGGCGACTAGCGGCTAACACAGCCGACCCAGAACGTGGCAAAGGCGTGAAGGCTGGTCTACAGGCCCTAGTCAAATGAGGCTAGCCTAATAAAAAATACGTACCTACACCAGTATAACCTGTACAGGTACATCTAATTACATATCGTAAGCCTAGCTTGAGGTCTCAGACATTGGTGTTACGGATGAAACCAAGATGTAGCTTAGACGAGGAATTGAGTGGTATAAACCATTTGAGACTCGGGCCATTCCTCACTTCACAACTTACGTTTTGGCCTCTTCATCACGTCAACTTCTGAAGCCCCACCCCCACCCAAAAATTACTGACCGCGATGTGCTGGTCCTCATTTATTATTGTTTTTTCAAGGGCCACAAGACATATTACATTTTATCTGAGCTGTCTGACACACTAGGCTTGACTGTCCTTTGCCTTGCCACCATCAACAAATGACTAGCTTTCTTATATACAGATCGCCGCTGTTCCTTCGAAGATGAGTTTCAGTGTTGCCGCCTATTAGATAATGTTGGCAAACATTATGGGGCCATAATCATTAAACTGTCGGAGGAAGACCCTTGGCTGACTACTGAACAGCTAGCCCATGTCTGTCGCACTTCCCCTAGTACCACGCGCAGAGTCCTGCGTAGGGACCTGGGGTTGCACAGCTATTTCAATCCCTAGGTCCCACATGACTTCACCAATGACCAGCACCACCAGTGGGTACATTTTGCCTCTGAAATCCTGGAGGAGTTTGATGGGGGCCAGTGGCTACCTGCTAGACTCCATCGTCACAGGTGATGAGACCTGGGTATTTGAATATAACCCACTTATTGGCCCTAATGGCTGCAGGTGGTGCCATAAAAGTGACCCTACCCTGCCCCAGACCTTTCGGGGTTATGCCATGTCCAAAGTGATGCTGGCCTTTTTCCACCAGACACCGTCTGTTGCATCGGAGCATCACACCCCCTGATTGCATGGTCTCTGCCAACCACTAAAAAATGTGCGGGCTTGAGCCCATTTTCCAGGCCTGGGCAAAGGCACACTAAAGTTTGTACCATCATCCCCCACAGCTCTACCACAATAATACACAATCATATTTTGCTGCAGCTACCCAGGCATACATATCTGATGCTGAAGTCAATCTTCTTTTGGCCCCTCCCTACAGTCCTGATCTAGCTCCTTGCGATTTCTGGCTGTTCAGGGATAGCAAATGACGGCTGAGGGGTAACAAGTTCAGCACACTGGAGGCGGTCGTGGACGCCTGGCAGTTAGAGCTTACAGAACTCCAATCAAGTGACTTTAGAGCCCGCTTTGATAGCTGGATAGAAAGGGCTCGCCGAGTAGTACAGAGTGGCGGCAATTATTATAAATAAACATCATTTAGATTTGAATGTCTCAAAATGTATTGCACCATCTATAGATACTATGTAATACTGTGGGGGGGAATAAGCACTTACTTGGTATGCCAATGGGGACCCCTTTCGAAGATCCCAAGTATATTGCCATGCAGTTGTCTAGTATTTTTTTGTACATTTACTTATCCTTGTCAGCCTCGGTGTATAGGATGGCTATACACAAGGTGGAGGAAACCCGAATTAAATACTGTGGCCGTGCGTAAGACTGGTTTACGAGCTAGTCAACCCTGACAACCTCCACCCCTTATTCTTTTGATGACGCACCCCTACCCCGCCAGATGCTGTACTACACTTACCTGGTTAGCCGTTTCAGCCGTTTTCTAATCACGCCGTTCAGAACTACTCCACTTTCCCCATGTGGGCTGATTGGCCGACAACTTCAATTTTGGCCGGGCACCAGCGTAGTGGGCTCTCTTTTGCCTTATAATCGGGTGGTCTGATCTTTCTTACTGGTCCACTGCTTTGCTTAGGTGTGTGAAGTACAATATCTAACCTATCCCACCCAGGGACTCAATCAGCCCACCCGCTACCACCTAATGTCATGCAGTTGGTTGCAGGGATCTCTCATAGCCTGCCACCTTCGCGGTTATGCCTATTTCCCTTATCTCTCGCCATAGACCTTAGGGATCCCTCACACGCTCTAGTCGGCCCGGGAGAATTAAATGGCCTGACCAACCAAAGGATAAGACCACGGTCACACCTCGTTACTGCCAACGAGCGCCATGCCTTTAGTATCTGGCCCTTCCCTATTAAAGCTGTCTAGCTAAACCAGTATCTATAAGAATCAGCCCCCGACCACATCCGGGGCCACGCCTGATTTTCATCATTGGTCACTGCCCTCCTTTGCTCCCCCCCCCCTCTGCTCGCCAGCCCTTCTGATCACCCGTTGTACATGTTTGTGTGTGGGGCCCAGTCAGCTAATTATCCGGCATTGCCTCCCCATCCTATTAACCCTGGAACCAGGCCCCGACCTCTACATCCCTGCCTCCTTATACAACTCTAATTAATCAATTTGCATCGTACTCGGCTCGTCCATCATCAGGAAGAGTCGGACCCGGCTGCAGCATAATCCCGTCATCCCTAAGTGCCACACTGTTTTCGTACCGCCAGCCTCGCCCAGCCCAACGTCCGTCGCCACCAGCTTTGTACCCCGCGCCGGTCCATCTTCCGTCGCTCGCCTTGCTTATCCGGCCCTGACCTTGCTCCCCTTCGTAGCTGAAACCAGACCCCAGGTTCGTTGCGCCCCTCTTCCTCCCATTACCTCTAGTTGGATCGTTCTAGGGTGCCGTCGAGCCTTCCTCCGCTTTCGCCCTGACACGTTTCGGGCCTTGGCTTCGCTTTCCCTGCGTCTTCCTTAATTGTCTATTCGGTAAGTTGTAACTGCAAGGCCAGCCTTAAATGTGGCGCCACTGCCTGCCGACGAGTCCGCTCCTCCTGTGTATCCCTCTCCTTCGTCGCTTCCC
>JANBPT010000334.1:0-43405 GCA_027575765.1 Tieghemiomyces parasiticus | reverse complement strand
CACCTGCGACTGTGGGGGCGATAAGGCCAAGTGCATCTGCGGCCCCAACTGCCAGTGCAAGCCCTGCGCCTCCAGCGGCTGCCAGTGCGCCGGCAAGTGCACCTGCACCAAGGACAAGCGCTGTAGCGCCCAGTGCACCTGCCCCGAGGAGAAGGCTCGCGAGCAGACCACCTGCGACTGTGGGGGCGATAAGGCCAAGTGCATCTGCGGCCCCAACTGCCAGTGCTAGGTTGGCCGCGAGCAACGGTCCGACCCGTTTGCTTAAAGTCGATCCTACCGATTAATGGCGCTGATCCCGCCTCCTCGTCTTCCTCTTCCTCACGCCCTGGCTTGCTCGATCGCGGTGCCCACCATGAACGGAAGCGGGACTGCGTCTCTCTGTATATGAAGTCGGCTTGGTCGCCAACTGGGTGGCGCTGTTCCGCCTTCAGCTCGCCGCTCGATTCGGCCTCCTTCTGAACCCTAGCTCCTACCCTCGCTCATCCTTCCCCTTGTGTATCCTATTAAACTGCCTGACTCTCTCTCTCTATCATTAAAATCGCTTGTCAACCCCCCCCTCGCCCATTTAAAAGGTCTCGTCACAGCCCTCAGACCCCACCCGAAGGCTGAACCGGCTAACCATTAGAAGGGTGGTCCCCTCTCCGGGGCACTATGGGTACGGCCACTGAGCATTGTCAAACCCTGCGTCGATGCAGCTCGCCACGCAGCGGTGACAGGCTACAGCAATCTCGGGTGAACCCCCCCCTCCTGCTGCCGTGGCCGAGTTGAGCATTGGGCGATGGTCAGAGCAAGTGACTGACACCGGGGGGTGAAGCCGTTACTCATCAGATTGGGGTGGCTAAGTAAAATAGAGTAGCTGCTGCCGTTACCGACGAGATGCCCTATACAGGCTAGACCGCAACGCCGTTGTATGCGGCCAAGGTTGCACCAACACGGACTACGTCGGCAGGTCGTCCTACAGTTAGTACCCTGGGACCTGGGGGGCCTTCAGCCGCAGGGGATGCATCAAACTATAGAGGGGGCGGGCACCTGCTGGGGGCCATTTGGCGAGTTGGGCAATCCAACCATAGCATTACATCGGAACTCCATTACAATTAGGGTGCACTACGTTTATTGAGACCCCAACTTGCAGCACAGGTCCGGTCGGCCAGCGTCAATTTCCCTGGGCTCGGGGCTAAATCGGCCCAACTACTGATAGGAGGCCAGGCGCGGCTCGGCATCCTTGAGATACCGCGCGAATTCCGGGTCCCGTTCGAGGGCCTGGACGAGGGGATCGAACGCCTTGAGCACCTCGCGGTACTCATCGGCCTTATCCTGGCTAATGAAGGGCAAGCCAAAGAGTTTGATGGACTGGTACGCGGCAATGTCCGCCCAGGTGGTGCTGCTGCCGACGTAATGAACGCCCCCGCCCTCGGCATTGGCGGCAAGGCTCTGGGTGTGCTTACTGACCAGGTGGCGGATCTCCTTGTCCGCCTTTTCGGTACTCGCAGCTCGGGCCTCGCCGTTGCCGCCCTCAGGGGTCTTCCAGCGGGTAACCAGGGCCCAGCGAAGGTCCTCCCACTGCGAGACGTAGGCGTCGATGCGGGCGGCCTCCAAGTCGTTGCTGCCGTAGAGGTCAAACTTCTTGGCCAGGTAGCGCTCGATGGCGCGACTCTCAACCAGGACGTGTACATGGCCGTCAGCGGTAGTCTCGCGCAGCACCGGAACCCGGCCATAGGGCGATTTCTTCACGGCGTCGGCCCAGGGAAGGTCAATGGGCGTCCAGGTGGCGCGGCCGTACTCGAGGAGCGCGCGCGAGGTTTCGCCCAGACCGGTGACAGGGCCGTAGATGAGCTCGTAGGTGGATGCCATGGTGGTGGGGGTGGGCTGGATGGCTAGGAATCAGAGGGTGTGCAATGGTGATGTGTGACACTGGCGGGCTAATGATGGCCAACTGTTGTGCGCCCCGCCAACCCCTATTTATACCAGGCGCTTGCCCAGTTTTAGCGCGGCTGCGTCCTTCGGCCGGCAACCCCGAATTGGCCCATTGCCCGCGCTACGCACCGCCGGCCATGGCTCTATTGATCACACCCCTTGGCAGCTCCCTCCACTGGCAATAGTACTGCGTCTCGTAGGCGCTAAGGGTACGTTACCACCATGTCGTCTATAACCGAGAGGGGCCTGCTTCTGAGTTTCGGCTCCGTGCTTACGTAAGCCAAGCACCTGGAAACCTGAGGAAGAGGTGTTTACACACAGATAGCAGGTAGCTGACCAACGCCCATAAAGGTGTCCGGTGGTTGAGGATGAGCCACTCCTCCTTATGCCCTAGGTTTTACAGCTGGTGTAGCCAGCTGGCTTACAAATCATCCTGGGAGGGTACATCAATTCCAGTTGCCAGTATGCAAAGCGCTGCTACCATACAGTGCCTGAAACGCTAGTCCGCAGTCGACTGACCTTCCGCTCCGCCAAGGGTAATCAGTCGTTGTATGAGGAAGACCCCACCATCCCAACTACCCTGTCCCTATAGGCGGACATTTAATTGACTCCGACCGCCAACTTCAGCCAATCGGCACCATAGGGACTGGCCACGACACGAGTTCCGGCCTGCACGAAGCCTGCCCGGCATCAACCCCACCATGCCCAACTGGCAACCCTACGTCAGACTCCGACTCCCCACGGCCATTCCGATGGGCCTTTGCCCTAGACCTAACCGCCTCATGCCTCACATGCCTTATTTCAGGCATTAGACTATACATCTTCACCGCTTGCTGCGCACGCATTCTCGCAACTACTGCCGCTCTAATGGCCGTGCGGGTCTGGCTGGATGTACCTGGGCTAGGTCCTCCCCACGTCTACTTGCGCCCGGCTCTGCTCTCTAGGGTCTGGCATTTTGACCTTGGACACTGGTTAGCCGGTAGACATACCTAGGCCTTCCCAGCGCAGTATCAAGGCGGCTGTGGTTGGAACATCCGCTTAGGTTGGAGGGGCGTAGATGGACGCTGCCAAGCGGGCCATTGCCCGTGCCACCGAAGCATCACCACGTTGGCTCTGGTCACTGGTGCCGGTGCGACCGACTGATTGTAGTGCTGGCTGGACGGACGCTGTATCGTACAGGGCTGGCCGGGGTTTCAATGCTGGTGGGCGACTGTACCAGAAAAGGACTTGGTGCGGAGGGCCACCACGGCAGACCCAGCGGCGCCAGCATACTTCATGTCGAGGGGTAGAAGTGAGTAGAAGGAATGGCAAGGTCGAGAGATGAACAATGGCTGGGAAGGCAATTGACACTGACAAATATGTCAACATAAGCCCATGGATTGGACCGCTATAAGCAACTTGGCCCACCACCGTGTATGCTACAATAAGGTAGAGTCAGTAATAATGGACCCACCATCAGACGGGGTTGTGCTTGCAATGGGACCTGACGTCGTTCGTGTTGGCTGAAGCTGCCAAGCCCAGAATACAAGGTGTGAAGGGACCTTGTTGAAGTGTTCAGTTACCACATGGCACACCCAAACCTTAGCCCTAAAAGTCCTTTCAGGTTGAAGTAGTTATCCGCCTGGTCTCTGGCGGGGCGTTGTGGTAGGTAAGCCAAGTCACGCCATTTGGCACTGAAACTCACAGCATGCCACCCATAATTGCCAACCATCAGCTGGCCTGAATGCTGCCACGGCCAGGCTTTGATCACCTTGACAAGCATGTCCTAGAATTTATGGATTCCCACAGGTTCCCAGAGAACAGGCATGTCTATAGGAAGCAACAGGACACCTGACTGCTGTAGTGGCATTTTCCAAAGCACTATCAAAGTGTGCATCCATCAGAACAGACGGAGAAAACGGCAATTGACCACTGGGGTAGCCCAAAGTAGCAGGTAGGCTAGACAAGATAGGCCCTATGGTCCCACCGGCTGGACAGAATTAAGTTTGGCATTCTACATCCCTACTCCTCCAGAGCAGAGTCAAACTGCCCAGTTCAGAGCCATAGTAGTACCATAAGGCCACCCTAGCCACTTGGCCTGGCAGCCCAGCCTGGTAATGCCAAGGAACCTACAGGGGTTGCCCCAGGTCAACAGCAGACCTGAGATCTAGGGGTGTAACATGCCCACCCACCACCCACCATGTGTTAGTGAAATGGCGCCAACATGATGCCAAGAAGGATGACAAGGCCACTCCAGCAGCTTGCCACCACACTAGTACAACTAATGGGGTGGTTGGGGACAAGGGGTCAATCATAAACTGAGTGCAAGTATGCCCATGGCTAATCATGATGATTACAATTGCAGACTTGCCCCTGAGCAATGATAAAGTGAGCTCTAGCTTCCTTCAGTCATTCTGCCACATGCACTTAATCGATGCCAACAGCCCCCTCCACACACACACACACACCACCAACCAATGTGTGTACACCAGCCCATGCCCATGCCCAACCACCCCCACCCCTCCCCACTTGCTAAGGTGCCAGACTGGTTAGGACTCCCAACAAAACCTGGTCCTTGCACCTTACATATGACACCCACTGTCAGTTTCAATAATCATAGTGCAAGAGGTAGCTGGGATAAGGAGTCAAGATAAGGGAAGCTGAGGACCATAGTCGTACTTGGCCTGCTGGGTGATGGTACTGGAGGTGCACCAGGTGGTACACCTCTAGTTGCTGATTTGGGTAGCCCTAATGAACACCTATGTAAATGCAATAAAGATGATAACTATGGGCCAGCCTGCCACGCAAGAGAATGAGTCTCTTGCAGCCCAATGAGGCGTCAAGATGGGTGGATACTGGAGAGGGGGTTGGCGAGAGGAAGTGGCCAATCAGAGGTCTTGATTGCGCATTTCTGCAGCAACAAAAACGTATATTCCCCATGGTTTTCAGTTGCGGCCATTTGTAGGTGTGGAGCACCGCATCCCGTTAGATCTGCGTAGTTAAGGACCTATCAGCCGATTTAGTACTAAGGTGGGTGACCACTTGGGAATAGTCGGTGCCGCAACTTTTGTTTAGCTCGTTGGGTCACACAACCAGACGTTGCTAATTTGTCGTGGATGGTTGGTTTATTGATGGGCGCATCGTCTTTTGCTTCTGGGACTCTGCGTCGCATGGCTTGCAACGGCTGCCCAGTGTGCCTGACCTATCCTGCTTGTAGGTGAAGAGCAGCCACTGGACTGCCCCTTAGGGAGGCCATGGACGGCTAACAGCCGAGATGTTAAACAGGGAGACGTGGCAAGCAGCCAGAAGATACCCCAGGTCATATGCTGACCACTTGACCCTGTCGAGTGCTAAAGCCTATGGCACTGGCGGTGCCATTACATTGGGCGGGTAGAATAAAGGTCGATCTAGAGGCTCACATGGGACTATGCTCAAGGGTAACCTTCACTATGGAATGACAGCAGTTACGTGACATCTCCCAACTTTGGCAGATGACCCATCATACAACTAGCAACTAGCGCCGCCTTGCTAGGGTTGGCATGCACACAGGTTGGCCCCGGGTTCATGGATTAGATAGCATTGTATATAAAGTCTGGTCAGGCAATAGGGGGCAACACTGCTGTTTCATATAGCTTGCCGCCATAATACTTTATAGTGTTGGACGGGTCAGGCATCCCGTAGCAGGGTGTTCATTGCTGCTTGGTGGGCCCAAGGTCCTGACATTGACCATCTCCTGGGCTGCAGAAAGGGGTGGTTGTGGGTAGGATAGCACCGGTTCGAGGAGGGGGCAGTCAATAGTGTGTGACTCAAGCAATAAGGGGGGAAAGCGTGCCTGTTACGCCGGTAGTACGGTGGCCAGGCCATACAGCATGGGTGAAAAAAGGTTTGTGGGTGATGTACTGGTGTTACTTGGCGGATTTATCCAAATTGCTTACCAAGTCAGACACCTGTTGCATGGACAGTCCGACTGAAAACCGACCACGAGTTACTAGGATGTACCAGGGCACATACATGCCAAGTCGCACTCTGGTTTGACTTGCCTTGGTTGATGTGCCATTGGGCGAAAATAAAGTGGTTTATTTCAAGGCAGCAGCTGACCTGTGGAGACATTGGCGAAAAGTATCCACAAAAGTAGGACCATAAGCACCACCAGAGAGTAGCGGCAGATTAACCAAAGCTTACAAACACAATTTGGTTGTGTCCTTCTAACCACAAGGTGTATCAGTATGGTTGACCAAGAAATGGATGTGAGTTTAGGTTAAGAAGTAATCAAGCAAGTGGAAAGACTCGAGGAAAAGGATAGTAGAGGGGTATTGGCAACATGGCATAGCTGTGGATGGTGATAAATCGCATATTTACGTCCATCCCACTGATGCCCTCCGTTGGGTACATTAAACAAAGAAGGATATATAAATGATACCAGATGCTTGATCTGTGATGTTGATTACCCGCTTGGATATCCTTTATCAAACATGTTAACAGCACAGAGGATCACACAAACCTAGACATAGAGAAGGAAGTCGACTCTCCTTTTGGTTACTGCGAAAACTGCTGGGCGGAAGAAGAGGGGTAGCATGCAGGTGCAATCCTCTTTGAAATGGGCAAGTAAATGCAGGAACAGCTGACGGAATATTTAATCCGATTGTGTCCAAGTGACCATCTCGAACCCTGCGTTCCATCACTCTTAGGGCTGGCCTCTTGGGTATACTTGCTTTGGATGAACACTCTGCCTTAATTGACCCTGGGGGCTTTAATATTGTGTCACTCCCTTATCGGTAGCCTAGTAAACATGCTCTGATGGCAGAAGTTGAATAACTACCCAACTAGAAAAAGTACCTATGACGTTCAGTCCTATTGGGACCCCTTGCGGTACCTGTAAACCACACCTGCCTCTTTATGGATTGCCGCTCGGATCCCAATTGCCACACAGTCCATACATCCCGAGGATGTGAGACCAACTGGTAACAGACCACGATCGGCCAGAATAGGTTGTACCCGTAGCCAGACAGTGAATCCAACTGCCCAGCCAGTGAAATTCTAGATAAATGATAGTGATTAGCTATAATTCCAGAGGTAGTGTTGCTTCCAGTTGGCTGTTTATTGACCCCCTTTCGTTTTCGGTCAGCTGTTGATTAGCGACGGCTTCTTGTCCTCTATTTCGATACTATCTTTCCTCAGCTTTCCTTGCACAGGCGGGTACCAACCTAATCTCATCAATGGCCGTGCTTGTGCTAGACACGCCAGACAAACACCCTGGCAAAGGTGCTTAGTAATCGCTCCCCGCTAGTGACTCCTTCTCCATTTGCTACCTACTTCCTCCTCTACTGCTTGGTAGTCGTAGTAGCTTGTTACTATTCCCCTGTCCATAATGCTCCCCACAGCTTTCTTTCCTTAGCTCGCTGGTTTCTTATTTCGAAGCAAGCCCCACCATAAAATATTAATTACTTAAGTGAAATTCATTTTTTTTCTTCCTAAGCTGTGCTACCTCTCTCTAGCGACAGCATCCGCCCCCCACGGTTGCTCGGTAGACAGCGGAAAATCGTCACCAGTGCCATATGCAAGTCGAAGTGGTAATGCACAGGTAGACCAAGTCTCAAAGCGAATGAGAGCGAAGGAAGGAGACTTTAATACGGCTACCTTGTTTGAGTCGACAGTCAGGTGGGTCAGTGGTCATTCTCCAAACTTGGATGAGCGGGCCTTGGTGGAGATGGCACGTCATGCGACCATTCCTCTCCCACCGCCCTCCCAACTCCTGGCCAGTCTCTTATGAGCAGCAAGCAGCCAACATGGTGCCCCTGCCTCTTCAACCCTGCCCTACCCCTTATGCTGCTGTCGAACGCGACGATGGGCCTGCAGTAGACACGACTCGGCTCTTTGTACCAGTTGGCATCTTTGTTTCACTGTGACCTCTTCACCTATTCTCATTCCTCACATTCGCTGACCGGCCCCTCAATCGTCGCTATATCGAGGCCCTACACCGACGAGCCTCGACACATCAACGCCCTTCCTTAGCGACCCAGCCTGGTCCAAGTCGTTTCAACTCTTCACCGGTTGAGATTTTACTGATAGACATTCTTGCATCCCCGGTTCTCATCGGAAACCCATCGCTTTCTCAACTAACCACGATACAATGGCCCTCAACTGCGTCATGATGGACCCCGTGTCCAACACCCCGGTCCCGCTCCCAAATGAGTCTATCCTCTACCACCAGGGAAGTGTCCAGTTTCTACTGGAGCACGGAAGGTAAGTGGCATTCGAATGGTGTTGGCTGCGGCGCCCTAATAGACTGGAATGGAGGTAGTATTGGTGTCCGTCAATACAAACTCTCAGGACGCATGTCGTACTTAACCACTATAAAATGCGCCGGTCTGCTCTTTTACCAATGGGCCATTCTTGCCCTCCTTGTACGTTACTCCCAACCAGCGGCTATCCAGGCGACAGGTAAGCCCTCTCACCTACCGCTCTTGCCTAAAAGAAGTTAAGACGACAGCCCACTTCCCCTGGTCAACGAACTACATGCATATGTACCTCACAACCGAATTTTCACACCGACCACAAATCATTGACGCCCATACATATACACGCACTGTCCCCCCCTTGCCACCACATCATCTCCCAGCATCACCATCCAAGCCGCCCAAGGTACGCTATACCTCACCAACCAGCGCGTCATCTACGTGAGCAAAAAACCATCGACGCCAGCCTTCACCGACTTCACTGTGCCGCTGGCCAACATTCGGGACGGTCTATTCGTACAGCCCTGGCTAGCCCCCAACGCTTACACCTGCGTCATACTCCCCACTCGGGTACCGAACAGCCCGCTACCATCAGGTCCCTGTCGGCTCAAGTTGATGTTCAAGGAGGGCGGCGGGTTCGATTTTAGTAGTACCCTGCGGAGCGTCAGCGATCGGATCGCCGAAGGGTTCCAAACCCCCACCGTGCTTGAGCCCCTACCAACGTACTCGGCGGCTATGCAGACCGGCGAAGGAAACAGCCACCACGAGGCCCCACCGCCGGGGTATACCCCGGCACATGCACCGGCAGCTACACCGCACGTAGTGGGTTGGAATCCGGAGGTAACCAGTCCTGTGGAGACTCGCCGGTCGACGGATAACAGTGTACCCGAGCACCTGTCCCCACCGCCCACGTACGATGAAAGCACGACCCACTCCTGAGGCTGAACCCCCCTCCTCCTTCTCCCTTGCTCTAGTCCTCACTCTGCACTTTTATCGTTTCCTAGGCTGTACCATTCCCATCTTGACTTTCTCACCCGTAACCTTCTCTTCGTCCCTGTGCGACCTCATCACTTACTTTGCCTACCACTCTGTATCTACGCTTGCTCTTCACTTGCCTTACGGTCCAATAAAGCCTTCTACTGTTACAACAATCACATTAGCTGGTCGGCCTTAATGGCTAGATCGTCTGCTTCCAATAGGGTGTTGGTGCACAATGATCTATTACATTACAACGAAGCGGCTACGAGTATGATGTGGGTGAAGCAAGAAATAAAGGCCGGGAAGTCCAAGGTGAGAACCCCTAATGCGGGGCGGCGTCGGAGGGAGAGTAGGCTTGACTGTAAGGACAGCGGCCATTAGCCGGTAAGGTCGATTGGTAGATATGGTGGCTGCTGTATGCGTAGGACGGCGGTGGTACCGACCCTCCGGCCGAATCCGCGTTCAGATAATCCAGCCCAGTTACTGGGTAAGTTGCTGGAGATACTTGGGACTGTTGAGGGGCCGGGGAGGGCGAGGACCTGCTTGGGCGAGTGAGAAGTGACGACGGACACCGTGGGGGGTCGGATGACGCCGCCACGTCACTGCTAGCACTGCTGTGCCGTTGCTGCTGGTCCGGAGGACAGTGGTGATGGGAGTGAAATCCAGGTGAAGACGGACGCGAGCGCTCTGCCGGGTACACCGGGGCCGTCAGGGTGGAGTTGTAGGCCGGAATCGGCGGCGGTGGATAGGCGGTGCCGCTAAGGTACGGGTACGATGATGGCGGTGGTTGCTGCGGCTGCTGCTGTGGCAGTTCGGCTGGTCGACGGTTTTGATGTGAGGTACCGAACGCAGGGGGCTGAGGGTAAACCCCGTTGGACGCCGGGGGACTGCTCGTCTCTCCCCACCGCCAATACTCTTCGGATGGAGCGGAGGACGTCGGTGGCGGCTGGGTGCCATGCTCAGTACCATAGGCGGAAGGCCGTGCAGGCAGCAGGTTCCAAGTGACTTCCGTGGCCTGATGGTGAGGGGATGGGCGGATTGAGGGCTGCCGGTACCTCGCCAGACTGGCTTGCAAGGATGCGGGCGCCTGCCGAGGCGGTTGATTCGTTGTGGTTGACGGTGGCGCGGCTGGTGGCGGGGATGGCTCACTGGCCCACCCGCCGTTGGTGTAGTCCACGGTGGCCATTCTGCCCCGACGGAAAGGTACCAAGGCTGGTGCCGCGGCCACAGCTCGCTCCTCCTCCGCTTCCTCCTCTTCTTCATCGTCACTCATTGTCAGGTCAATCACCTCCAACCGGGGCCGCTTTGGTGCACCGACGCCAGTCGGAGTGAGTGGCGGTAAGAAGCGCTTTGGAGCGGAAACGCTGGACACCGCCACTGACCCAGTAGGGCTCTGGGTGGCCGTTGTGCTGGGTTGCGAGACGGGTGTACCCGGCTCCATCTTGACTGGCTGTTGAGCTTCACCATCGTCCTCACTGTCCTCCTCATCGTCCCCAATGACGAAGGAATCGACTGCCTCGGGCATGTGCCAAGTCAGGTCCGCGTCCACCTGCACCTGGTCCACTGAGGTGGCTACCCGCTGAAGGATGTCGGCGGTGTAGCCGTCAATAAACAGGTCGTCAAAGATGGCAGGACAATTGCATACAGGGCACTTCCAGGACGGAGACTGTGCGTTGACCAGGAGAAATGATTCGGCGTCGAAACACTGCATGTGGGTGCAGGCGAGGGTCCGGCATGGGTGACGCAGTCGGGTGTGCGAGAGCTGAGGAGTAATGTGCGATTAGGTTTAAGGAGGACGGCGGAAATCACGGTTAGTCACAAAGCCTGGTAGCCAGATTAAAGTCCTCCCAAAGGTTTTGAATACCAACGGAGAGTACCTACGCCTAAAAGAGGCGCGGAAAAGCTGGTACATACCGGACACTTCAGAGACAGGGAATTGACCGAGATGACTAGCTCGTCGTCGTCGGCCTCCTTAGCAGCTGGAGAGTCGAAAAATAGGGGTATTAGGAGCCACGTCGAGGCCAGGGGGTGGGTGGGGTCAATGGTCAGTGTGGGACATTGGGCGGAATGACTACTCAAGCGCGATCATTCCATCGGGGGCCATGGGACACACGGCCGCGGATCACATCGCGTCCTATATGCCCTACACCTACCTTGCCGGACGATATCCTCTTTGCTGCGCGTGTTTGTCTTGGTCAGTAATGCGACAAGGTCGGAGGCTCTGGTGACCCGGCAGTATGCCATGAGGGCCGTCATGCGCTACCAAGGTATAATGATTAGGTTTAAAGTTACGACAGACGAGGGTTACCGGATATGAGTTGTGTCGCCTGTGGTTTCCAGATTAATAGTGACGAATTAAATGTCACAACCAAACAGATGGCAGCGGAGAGCCTGTTACTTACCTGGGTCGAATAATACGTAACCTCGACTCGGTGGTTGGGGTAGCGGTTATCGTAGAGACTAGTGAGATCGATTGGGTTGATTTGCTTGACCTTATTGGTATGCTTGTCCAGGGTACGCTAACCATGGGCAGATGTAAAATGACGGGATAAAGCGGAGTTGGGCGTGTTAGAAAACTAAAAAGACGTCAGGGTGTGGACCCGAAGGGATACGAAGGTCAGTTGAGATGCCCACTCGACTTTGCCTAAGCTCACACACGCACGCACTCACACCCACGCGAACGAGCGGTTGAATGAGCTTGAGCTTTGATGACGCTCACCTGTGGCATGGGAGTACCATTCACTTTGATGGCCGCCAACCGGGGGTACATGGGGCTAATGCCCTCGTGCTCAGGCCGATACGACGCTAAGGCTGCCTCGTGGGTGGTCATGAACAGCATCAGGCGGTGGCATATCGGCCGATCGGCATGCTTCTTAGTAAGGGTCAGTTCGGCGTCCTGAGTCGTATCAACACTGAAACGGAGAAGGGCCGTGCCAGGTCGGGTGGGTGCCTCGTTGCAGATGATCGGGGTTTCGAGGACACAGTCGATGCTGAAGAAGGGTGATTTTTTGAAGCGAAGGTTCTGGAGCGGGCGGGGTCGCCCGGCCAGGGCCTGGCTGTTGGCCACCCGGAGGAGTTTAGGGGCGACTAGGGAAATGGGCGGTAGGGGCGTTGGTGTTGGGGCCAGTGATGCTGGTGATGGATGCCGGCGCGAGGTAGGGACAGGTGGCGGTAGCCGGGCTGGGGTTCGGGAGGAGGTAGAGGGATCGCCCGGTGCTGGGTGGGAGGTTGCGGCCGAGGCGGCTGGTGACCTTGGTAATGACGCCGGTGGTGGTAATGAAGGCAACGGGCGCGAGGTCCGGGCCAGAATCACCGAGGCGGCGGGGGACGCCGGCTGGGAATGAGGACTATTTTGAGCGTTGCGTTGCGCGTTCTCGATACGCATTTGATTGAGGGTGGTGAGCGTAAACCGGGTTCGTCCGAGCCGGTTGGCCACGTCGGCCAGGGGCACTCCAACGTGAGACTCCACGGCCTCTTCAAACTGCGATGAAATGGCCGGATCAGCAAGGGCCTGTATGGCCCGGTAGTTGTCGAGCACCCGGGCCACGAGGACGGGTTTGAGGCCAACTGTTGAGAAATTCGTCCCGGGTACCGCCTGGGCGAACGGAAAGGTATAGCGGAGGATGGCCTTGATGTCGTCGACCCGCAGAGCGGGTATTAGCTTCTCTACGGCCTAGCAGATGGTTGATGGTGGCGGGTGCGGACCGAATTGGGTTGCAGTATCAGCGGAAGCACAAAGGATTGGAAAAGGTTCAGGGATAGTTAGTACCTACTCAGGACGAGGCGAATGCGGGGGCCCCCGTTGATGGGTGCTGGGTCTTCCAGCATGGAAACTGCACTGTACCGTCGATATTTGCAAAGCAACTGGGTGTTGTGTTAAGGGGAGCGCAGTAGCCTTGCGAATAACCAGGGTAAGAAGGCTGGGCCAATGCCAAAACAGAATGAGTTTGTAACAAAGACGGTGAAAGGGCATACAGCTAACCCCTTCTAATTACACACACACACATACCCCCCCCTGAGTTGCCAACTGACCGCCACTGCTCCCCAGCCTCAGAAACTTGAGTGAGCAGCCATGTACACGTACGGGTTTCCGTGCACTGGCCACCCTTTCTTACATGGGACGCCTCTATTCGGTCGACCGGTCCGGGATTTACTTACCTCATCGTAGTCGCGTATTGGATTGGAGGTGTTAGGTACGGCGCGACTCGCCATAGTCCAGACCTGGCAGGAATTGTCGACGGGAAGGTATTCGAGGCTGGCTGGACGGCAAGGGCCAAGGACGTTCGAATGCACTGGGCCAATGACAAGAGGCCTTCGTAGAAGAGCTTAAAGCGGGGGTGGCGACCACGTAGCAGAAGGAATGGCAAAGGGCGTGGGTGCTCGAAAGCTTTGGGTTTTCCGCAGCCAAAAAAAATAGTAGGCAAGTCCCGAAGGGTGGGTATGGGAAGGCAGTAAAGAGAACGAAGATGAGGGTGATGTCGGCAAGACGGTAGAGATTGCACAGGAGAGGTAGATTTCGAGAGTGATAGGCTTCCCGTGGCACACGGTTCCGAATCTCTTCAACAGAAGCGAGGGAGGTGGAAGGGGGTGCGGAAAAAGCCGTAGGTCACTCAAGCGAACCGATAGGCTGTCTCTGGGCGATGGGGTGAGAGAGAGGGGGGAAGAGGCCGCGTGGAGCTGGGCTCCAAAGTCGAATCCGAGGAAAAAGACTGGTTGGCTAATCTGTAGACGAGAAAGTCGGCAAATTGGTGAGTTTGGACGAACACGGCGGGGGCTCCGGCGTCGCATTCTAGTCGCTACTTCCTACTGTGTCTACGCTAAGTAAAAATGTATGTATCAAAGACGATGCGCGTTTCTTGGACGGCTGCGAGGGGCTCGGCATTGATGAAGAGCCCCGAGTATCTTGTTTACGTGCTAAAGGTCCCAAACAATTACTGGTTCGTGTCAACCACCAACATTGTGGCTTGGAGTGACATCTCCATATGTATTACAGGTTTGGTCATCTCGCGCAAAGATGTGCAGCCATCAGACATTCAGAGCCATCTGTTACATCCCGCTTTATTAAGAACCGGATATAACCCATCGCCCTAAAGAAAAACACTGGTAGAGTGGCAGGCCGGGAAAACTCTACCCAACCCATCTGATCTGCCGGGTTGAGGGTGTTAAGTTGGGAGCCAGCACTCCGATTTCAAGTCTTCACAGATAACTACAGTTTGGCCTTCAGTCCAATGCGGGAAATGCCCACCCACTCCTTGAATCTCACAGAATCAGTCCACCTCGCATGCCACGCCATCCCGCCTCTCCGTTCGCCTCCTTCAGTAGCGCCATACTCAGGCCTCGAAATCATTCAGTGCCATGTCACTACCCGTCGGGAGATCTTCAGACTTGGGCTAATTCGGCCAGCCGCCCGTACCAGTGGCTAGCGCAGGTCAAATATCGCATATGCGCACTGCCACAAGGACCAAGGAAAAATTTATGTTTATGAAAAAAAGATACAGCCGGGAAGAGTACATTAACTCCCGAAAGCAAACGTGACGTCGCGGCTTTAATTGAAATAAAATGAACAGAGACAGGTGGCCGCAGATTACAGGATAAACATGCGATTCATGTCCATGTATCGCCCCGTACTAAGCTGAGGCCGCTGGTTGTACCTCCCACGCAGAATATCACGCACGCCGCGCAGGATCTGGGCGTAAGACTGGTTGGGATTATTACGCAACACCATGACTAGTGCGTTAGACATAGCCCCGGTATTTCCCAGTGCATAGTCGTATGAATCAGCCGATGACTCGTCGTCCGCACAGCCGCTAAACATGACCACATCGCCCAGGGTGCTCCGTGACCTCAGCTGCCGACGTCGGATGGCGGGTCCCCGGACGACCGTCCGTAGGCTTTCTAATACCGACCGCCCGGCCATGTAGTAGTCGCCGGCCATGTAGTTGGTCTGGACGCGGCCCAGGGCGTCACGGGTGGCGTCGACGATGGGATGTTTTTCCAACCGGCCCCGGTAGTCGTAAACGAACGGAAGGTCCAGGGCCGTACCGGAGTGGCAGGAATCAAACACGGCGGTGAGCCGGCACCCCAGGGGTAGAAGACGGACCATGATGGCGTTCATCTCGTCGTCCAGTATCATCCCGGCCGTGCGGAAGTCGACCGGCAGGATGGTCTCGTCGTAGCCGTCGATTTCGTCCCCGCTGACATCCACTGTTTGGGTGCCGTGGCCCGAGTAGTGGAAAAAGTACGAGTCGGTCGGCTGGGCGTTGGCCACTAGCCAGTGCATGGCCCGGATGAGATTGGTCCTTGTCGGTTGTGCCCGGGGGTCCGGGTTGTCGTCTGTCAGTATCACCATGTCGTTGTCGTGGAAGTTGTAGAGCGACGTGAGAAGGTCCCGCATGCGGTAGGCGTCATTGATACAGCCTGGGGTAGGAGGAGTGGGGAGGGGTATGTGTGTGTGTACGTGTACATTTTTTTCAAAAAGAGAGAGAGTGAATACGAGGCATCGGTAAGGGGCACAATTGCTAGGGTGAAGCCAGGCTGGCACTGATCGACTTCGCCTACGTTGGTTCGTTCAAGCACTGCGGTTCTACAAAGGGAGAAATGAAGTGTTTTAGACCTGGCCTAAGCCTTCCCGATCGTTACGCCTACCTTTTAACGGGTGCGACTGACCAATGTAGTTGATACCGATTAACAAGGCCCGCTTACGGCCGGTACACTGGTGGACCATATCCATGGCGTTCTGCCCTCCGTACGGTATAATTTCGCCCCCGGAGTAACCCATAGGTCCTGGCTGCGGGCCCATACCGGGCATCGGCCCGGTATTATAACGCCCAAAGTGCGGACGGTAGGGAATGAGCGGCGGCAGCGGGGGTCGCCCTCCGAACAGATCATGGTCCAGCATGGGGCCCGACATGCCCTGGGGATTCATACCGCCGTTGTTGGCCAGTTCCAGGTAGTCTGGCGGCAGGTAGCCACGAGAGGTTTGTGCTGGGTAGGGCTGGCCCCTAGCTGGGGGGTGGTTGTAGCCGCGGGTGCTGTACATAACGCCAGAGAGGGGGGGGAGAAGAGAGTGAAGGTGGACTGGGCGACGCAAGTTGTTCGGACTAGCACGGTGTTTAGGTAGTAGTGCCGATTAATTCCGGATAGTAAAGGGGCGCCTAGTCAGTGGGTCGAAATATCAAAGTCAAGTACCTGGGGAAATACACCTAAAACGCAAACAACAGAGTCTTGGGACAGAATGACCGGTATAAAAGCATGCTACAGTCACCATTGTACTCGCAGCCACCTGAGCCGGCCAGCGGGGTGGTCCAGTCCCGAGGTTCAGCGTGAGAGGGGTGCGGTTTGCCAGGGTCGGCCCGCTAAACACGACACCGCCAACAGCCTGTGCAGCGCGAGGTCTCGTGGTGGCGCGAAGGTCACGGGCCGACGACGCGTACAGCAGGGACCGTCAAGGCCCGACGGATCGGCCGACCCTTACTGTGCTGTGATCAAGCTGAATACGTGTATATCCCAATAGGGCCGGTCGGAGTTTGCACTGACCTGGGGATACTGTGGCCGTGGGGAAATCTGGTGGCCGTAGCAACCGGGGGTGGACGGCGAGAAGGGCCAAATGACGAACGAGGATGGCGGTGGAATGTGGGGAGGGGGTGGGTATTGGAGACTGTAGCGACGACGTCAACGCGGGCGGACCTGTTACCTGACACCTGTTGGATCGTATCGGTGGCTTCCAATCGACCAGGATCAAGTTAAGACAATAGCCGCGACCTGTACGCGCCACGTGGAAATGGTGGGCAGGGCGACATCGGCCAGATGGGTAAGAGGTGGCCGGTTGAGGCGTTCCCTCGCTTCAGGGCCACCACAGACGCTGTGAGACCAACACCCTGCCCCTCAGTTTGAGAGTATGGCTGCTACATCGACGCCCCACCACGGCAGCTGACATGCAGGATACTCATCTGGTCTCTGGTGGCGACACGGCTACTCACGCGGAGTTTCTTCCAGAGGCCACCCATCCATTCTCTTTACCGTAATATTATTTTCATGCGCCATGTTTATTTGGGAAGTGTTTGCTAAACCCTTCTCACGATCCCGTCTGCTAGTTCTAACAGGGTTCCCTCTAGTCAGGCGTAATCATCCTCCGGTGTCTTGCCCCTCCCCTCGCGGCCGTCCTCATCAAGCCCTACACGGCTTTTAGGGCCAACACCCACAGACACTTAAATAATTACCCCTTTTCCCCCTCGTCTTCCAGTACACCGCTTTGCGCCCTTCACTCAACCATACAGACATGCCTAAGCTTGCCATCTACACCGTGGACGCCTTCTCCAAGGACAGCCAGCCCTTTACGGGCAATCCCGCCGCGGTCTGCCTCGTCCCGCCAGGCATACACCTCGACGACGCGACCCAGCTACGTATCGCCGCAGAGATGAACCTCTCCGAAACCGCCTTTGTCCAACCCATCCTCCCAAACACGCCCCAGGGCCAGCATTTCTCGGCGGCCACCGCTGAGAGTCCCACTACCACTGCCACCTCCTCCATCCAATCAGAACTCTTCCGCCTCGCCGACCACTTCGCACTACGTTGGTTCACTCCCACCTGCGAGGTCCCCCTCTGCGGCCACGCCACCCTAGCCGCCTCCCACGTACTATTCAGCGAGGTCGGCAGCGGTGCCAGTGTGCTGAAATTCGAGACCCTGAGCGGCCAGCTGAGGGTAACCAATGATCCTTGCTACGACCAGTCTCGCCTCACCATGGTGTTTCCGCTTGATAAGCCACGGTGCCTGTCAGACGTGGCGGCCGCGGTGGACCGTGACGGGGATGCGACGACCACCTTTGGTGACCACGGCCACGCCGAGGTACCCGGTGCCGTCCGCATGTATAGCCGCGCGTGGACCGCGAAAGTCCAGGAGATTGTCGACGTGACCCTGGCGACCTCATCGGTGCCACTGACTGCCACATCCGTTCTTTATGCGCCCAATAACCGTTATCTCGTGGTCCACATCGACAACCCCCATCATGACCCCGATATTCTACAGCGCCTGTCGCCCATTTCCAGTCCTACTGTGATCACCCTCGGTCACCAGTGCAACCTGGATCTCGTGGCTGTCATGGCCGCCCTGCCGCCGGGACTGCCCGGTGGTCCTGACGCGGCAGTGCGGGTCTTCGCTCCCTGGCTTGGGGTATCCGAGGATCCCATAACAGGCTCGGCGTGTACCGTCTATGCACCCTACTGGCAGAGCGTTACCGGGGCGGCCCGTGCGACTTATGTCCAGGGTGCGTCGCGCCAGGGCTTCGTAGAGACCATGCTCAGCCCCGAGATGGAAGGTAAAGTACAGATCACCGGGTGCGCAGTGACCGTCGTGGTCGGCCAGATTCGCTTCTAGAGCACGGGTATCCACGCCATTCTAGCACTTCAAATCAAATGGGGAAAATTTGCGTACTTTTACCGATGGATATCCCAATAAGGATTTTGTATTAATTAAACGGATTTGAAATGACAAATGAGCTATAAAGGTTATTGGCAGTCTGACATTTCTAATTTTACATATTTACAGCTTTCAGTCAAGAAAGGCGGCGAAGGGGAAAAGACGCTGCACAAACGGGTGCGCTAGGGCTCGACGGGGCGACAATCGGGCCGTGGGGTCATATTCCAGCAGGCGGGCCAGAAAGTCAAGAAACTCTCGGTCACACGCCCCCGTGGCCACTGCCAGACGGTGTATCCTGGTAATGAAGAGGGGGGGTCGACGGAAGGTGTGTGTGGTAACTTAAGGCCGTGAGAGGTTGGATTCTCTAGTCCAGTCAATCCGGTAGATGGGAGATGAAGGACATGGGTAATACAAACGCGAGATGATGGCTCGGAAGCAAGCCGTTGACTTACCTTTGTTCCAATGTAAGTGGCTTACCAGACCGCGCTGCCTCATAGCGAGCGGCAAAGCGACCACCAGCATAGTTTGCATGGCTATAGCGGTTGGCCACTGGGCCTAGCAAAGTCACAATGGCCTCTACCATCAGTGATCGCTTAAGCGGAGTAAAGGGCAGGCGTTCAGTAAACAATTCAAAAAGCGTGCAGCCTGCAAAGGGGTATGGGAAAAGGGGCGGGGGTGAAGGAGATACAAGGGGGACAGAATTTCTCTCCGCGTGAGTATTAAGGCGGGCGGGTTCGCACAGGCAATAGGGACCACTTACGATGCCTCACCTCCCGGCTGTGGATTATGAACACCCTTACCTAGTGACCACATGTCAATTTGGCGGTCGAACGGTACGCCAAACAGGACCTAGTTAAAGAAGTGCACAATGGGGGGGGGTCATTGGTAAGTATTAAAATGCGGCTCAAGCAAGGCATCAATTGGGACAATCCGAGCCGTCTTTTCTAACTACGTGGCTCACCTCGGGGGCGCGATAGCCAAACGTCTGGATCTCAAAGTTGGTATAGTACAGGTGAAGATCACAGTAGGACACGGCACTGCCGAAGTCGACCAGGCGGACTCGGTGAGAATCTTTAAAAAAAATGTCCATGTAGACGACATACATCATTACGGTGCAGGTGTGTTAATGCAGGCTTCTGACTTGGTGTACTTCCTGTGTGATTCAGTTATACCCCAGGTACAAAGAGCTGACCAGCAGGTGGCTTGGTGCACTTACCTGGGGCCACCCGTAAGATGTTGTCAGGCTTGATATCAGCGTGGATCAGGCGGTGCCGGTGGAGCACTCCGAGGGTGCCAATTATTTGCACGGCAATTTTGCGTATTTGGTTGATCCGGAAGGCCTCGGAAGTGCTTTCTAGTCCGACCACGTTGGATGACGGGGAGGGGTAGGCCTTCACGCTGACCGGGCCGCCAATCAGGGCATCCATGGCGAAACAGTAGCACCCGTCTACCAGCCTGAAGGCGTGGTAGGCCAACAAAAACATGTTCGGGAACGGCGTCATACTGGGTGTGGGAAGGTTGGAGTTGGCGGGTGCGGTGAGCGAGTGGAGCTCCAGTTTCCGAAGCCTCTGGTACTCCGCCTGGATCATGGCTTGGTGTCCTTTGCGGGCCACTTTAATAGCTACGAGGCGGTGCGGAGAGGGTTCATCGTGCGGGGTCGAATCGGTCGACCGAACGTAGGTATCTCGGGCGAGGTAGACGGTGCTAAAAGTGCCCTGGCCATAACTCTGCTCGACTATATAGCGGTGAGCCAAACGTGTGCCAACCTGAATGGTGTCGTAGGTAGGATCAGGATCGGCCGGTATTGGCTGCTTGGTCACTCTGTCGTCGACTACGGTTGTTGTTGTTGTAACGAGGGGCACTGCCGGGGAGGCTGGTAAGATAAAGTAGTGGGGCCCAAACCATCAATTACGCATTAAATGTCTGCCTTGGAACACTGTAAAGCGGGCCTAGGTCCTGCTTATCCGACGCAACGGTTCTACGTTATGGTGTGACGACCGATGGCATACTAAGTGCGGGTTCCATAGCCACTAATACCTACATTGTCGTGGGGTCAAAGGGGCGCCAATAGGAACAAAATTGATGGCGTCGTCTTCATCGTCAGAATAGACGTCGTGGGGTGATAGAGGTCTTGGTGGTGGCCTCTGGGCCTCAATAGTCCGGTAGAGCTCTTCCAGCCCCGCCGTCACACGCAGAAGCGGGTTAAACAGGGCCATACTGGTGACACCTAAGATGGTGAGGAAATGTGAAAGGATGACGAGAAGGCAGCGAAGTAGGGAGTCGTGAGTGGAGGGGGTGGGGAGACGCTGACCATCCTAAAGTTGTATGTGGGGTGGGGGTGGTTCACGCCGCAGAGCCCGCGAAAAAGCGGCGGCCCATTGCATGCATCGACTTGTACAGCAATGTGTGGGAGGGGGAGGTGGGCACGATTCGCCGTGCCACCCAGGGTAGGGTCAAGAAAAGTCGCTCCAGGAGTGAACTGCCGACAAGCCACATGCCCAGATTCAGCCAGTTAAGCCTGTGACCCGTTGATCCCTCACGCTTGTCTGATCTCAGGCCCTGCATTCCGATTCATCACGGGCATTGTCTCTTTATCTTTCTCGGTTTTGTTTCGATAGTTACTGACACTAGCGTCTACAGGAAACCCATTGTCCTTGCCATGTCGATCACCGCCTCGCTACGGTCCCTGACCCTCCTCACCCGCTCGGCGGGCCTGACCCGCACGATCCAGCGTGGCCTCAACACCAGCGCCAAGGCGCAGGCCGAAGAGGCTGCCACCGCGACCGCTACGAAAACTCAAGGTAGGGGTTGAATTTGCTTCCGATCCCGAGCCGAGCCTTCGATGGTCTTCAGGATTGAAGCAAGTCGTATAGACCTTTGAGATCCCTCCGCCAACCCACCTTCCCACCCCCCCCCCCACGCTCATTGCACATTCGACCCCTCCTCTCTCTCTCTCTCTCCCCTTATGGCCATCAGAAACTATCCCGAAAACGTCGCTCGCGCTCTCTACCAGGCCCGTGGACGCCAACCCGCGGCGGTACACCAACCTGATGGACCAGATCAAGCGCGAGGGGATTCAGCGCACCAACTTGGCGGAAGGTAGTTTTGACCGTGGCGAGCTCTTTCTCCGCCGCCCCATCGATCGCCAACGTACCATGCAGGCTGGCGACATTGTAATGGTCGAAACTCTGAATAGCAAAACTTCCAACACCACCACCAAGTTCGTCGGATTCTGCCTGGGCGTTTACCGCCGCGGTATCGACACCTCCTTCACCCTGCGTAATATCGTTATGAAGCTCGGCGTCGAGATTGATTTCAAGGCTTACTCGCCTATGGTCAAGAACATCAAGATTCTAGAGAAGGGTAAAAACTATCACCGCGCCAAGCTTTATTATATTCGGAAGCAGCCCGAGAAGGCCTTTATGTTCAATAACCGCAAGGAGTTCCGGATGTCGTAGGGCAGAGGCCCGAGGAGGATCGGTCCCGTTGTGGCTACGTGGGAGGGGTGTCCTTTGCTCCTGATAATAAACTACATTACCATTATTTGCAAGTGGCGTTTTGGGATAGATTGGCGTTTCGGCGTGCTCCGTTACTTGGACTGTTCAATGCGTTGAACGCTTAATTTACTTTCGCCTCCTTTACCAGTGGTCAATAGTGATGGTTGTCCATCCAGGGCTGCGGCCTGTTTTCTAGTTAACATACCCGGTCATATCGGCTGTGCTGTGAGCAGCCAGGGTCCGACTTGACCTCTGTCTCTGACCGTCGTGTCCAGAGCTAACCACCCCTGGTTTCGTTGTAGTCCTTTTTCTTCCTGTATTGCTTCACCTCACTTAGTGACGCATCAGGTAGCCTTGACTCCGCCCTCTAACCACCTCCCACTCCGAACACAATCCTTCGCCATGGCCGATTCACTACCCAAGTCACAGCTCTACACCCGCACGGGTGACAAAGGTAAAATGGGAATGCACGAAGCCGACATTTCCCCAAGTCGCTCATCCGTCTAGCAGATAGCGCGATCAGGCCCCCTCCCGACGGGCCGGTCGAGCCCACTCAAGCAAACCCTCCCCACTGACGACCGCTTGCCCTGTTGTCACAACACGCCTCGCGGGCCACCTATACTGCTATCCTCTGACCACAAGGCACATCGTCCCTCTACACCGGCGCTCGTCGTTCCAAGTCGGATATCATTTTCGAGGCCCTTGGTACCGTAGACGAACTGAACAGCACCCTAGGGTAAGTGGCCCACCAGTGGAGCCTGAATTTGATCGTACTGGTCCACCTCAATTGACCTGGCTTGGAAAACCTAAACGGTCCCTTAACCTACTAATATTATTGCTTTCACGTTCACTACGGCCAGCATCGCTCACCACTACTGTCACAAAATTGGCAACGGGCTACACGTGGAACTGGAGGAAGTAAGGGTTCTCTCTCTGTCTGGTTATTCAAGACGGAGCCGTCCCGCCATTTTCCCTTTCGGGCGAGTGTCCGGTCTCGATGATCGATCATTTCTCGCTTGGTCCGCCTCCCCGCTCTCCCTTCAAGCTCACCGTACCAAACCTATATCACACTCAATCCTCTTTATCCTGGCTCACCCTTCGGATCCACCGCCGTCCGACGATGGTTTAGATCCAGTGTCGTATGATTGAGATCGGCTCCTGTATTGCTACCCCGCCCGAGCAGGCCTCGGAGCGAAAAGTGCAGGCCACCCGGTTTGACGCCGAGTGGGTCCAGCAGCTGGAGACGCAGATTGACCGCTTAGATGCCGTACGTACTACCAACTAGAGACGCCCGTTCCTCCCTATCCAGGTTCGTTGGGTTGGGATTATATCCCTGGAGACATACGTTGCCTAATGCAGATCGATCGAACATCTTGTCACATCCTCTACGCTACGTCACACCTTCGATCAGACCCTTCCTCCGCTCAAGAATTTCATCCTGCCCTCTGGCGGTGAGAGCGCCGTCTTCCTACATCAGTGTCGGTCGGTAAGCCACTACCACTCGCCCTCTAGGCAGATGACTCCCCATGACGGGCAATTCGATCAGGAAATTCATTTATTCAAACGTCGTGATTATCCTCGTCACAACGCTGCCAACTGGTTAGATCTGTCGCCGTGCGGAACGCACCCTAGTGACCCTGGCCGAGCAGAGCCACGCCGTTGATGAGGTGACCAAGTACATCAACCGGTAAGTTGAGAACTCCGGATTGACCCTGCCTATGAAATGGAAGGAAACGGTCGCCTATTCTAATATCCTCATGCCTAACCCTTACCATTTGCAACGGCTCGACGCCTCTACGCACTGAATGTCAGACTGAGTGACTATCTGTTTGCTGCGGCGCGCTTCGCCGCCCATTTCGAGAAGCGCCCCGAGACTCTCTTCAAGGCCGGTGCCAAGACCACCCGCTGATACCTGTTGCCTTTTTTCAGCCTGGCTTTCACCGCCCCATGAATGGGAGCCCGAACCCTCCCCCGAAGCCGCCTCTTCCAGTAACCATTAAATCTCTGCTTACAGTGTGCTCCCGGTGACACTGGAATCATATTGGGACTAGATTAAATCACGTGACAAATCCACTTTCACCTGGGATGGGGTCACTGCCGTCATGCCTGGTGGATGATGGAGGAGAGAGGGGCAGCAGTGGTGGGGCAACATATAACGCTCCGCAACCGGTCCTAGAATATCCCGCCCAAGGGAGAGAGAGAAGGGATCTGTTGCTAGCCTGACACGCATGGCGTTTGCCCCATTCAGTCTCCCGCATTCGCATGATTCGACCGTGCTGTTCCTGTCCTTGTCACCATCACCCTTTCGTCTATTAGCACTTTATATGGTGGCCCCTGCCCTACTCCAGACTTGCATCTTCAAGCTTAAATCACATTATCTTTTCCAATTCTATTTATTTAGCCCACCATGTCCAACCCTCATAATCAGGTTGACCTCGAAGCCATCAAGACCGAGAAGGCGTACACACCCAAGGAGTGGCCGCTAGAGTCCATCAAGGCGGCGGGTATGGGCGCATTCTCTGGGTTCTGTGTGTCGTCGTTCCTGACGCACATTCAGTCGCACAATGCCGGAGCCGCGGGCGTCTTCACACGGACAGGTTATCTCATGCCTTACCTGGCGGCGCTGGGAGGCATCTACGCGGCCACCGAGGGAATCGCTAGTAATGTGCGCGAGGAAGACGACTTTGCCAACGCCGCCGTGGCTGGCTGCGTGACCGGGGTGCTGGCCGGTGCTCGTAATAAGAGCGTCCCGCTCATGACCGGTGGGTGCCTGGTTTTGGGCGTGTCCATGGGCGCATACAAGTACTTTGGTGGGTTCGGTACCAACCTGCGCGGAATGAGTAAGGAGGAGGTGCTTAAGTACCGCCGTGAACACCTGCGTCTCGAATAGACCTTTCCTGGCCTGGCCTCCATCTCGAGGAATTTCGTTAGCGACTCCTCGCTCCACTCAACCGGTCCTCGGCCCTCTGGAGTGATGAGGCCCCAGAATACCTGGGGTCAGTCGCCATCCACCCTTTTTATTTCAAACCAACTGCCTTTCACATACGCTCGGCGATGTACCATGTTTATTTTACTTAAACCCCTACTCCATTTGACACCGAAAGACCCGGAGCTACTAGCCTGGTCGACATTGGACGAGCCAAGCTTCATTAAAACATTAGACCTGTTGTGTTCGCCGGTACAACAACTGTCCCGTTGCGGACTAGGCGGGGTCTGCCATTCACTCTCGCACGCATACACGCCCAAAAGATGTAACGATATGTAGTAGGCCAGAGGGGGAAATGGGATAGCTTAAGGCCGAAGGGTCCGGTCACAGGTACCCCCAGCTGTCAGGTTATAACGACTTGTGCTGCATGCATCGGGGAGGTTTGGACACACTGGTCATGCTAGTGGTCGGCGCGGTCGCAGATGTCGGGGTGGCGGTGGCCAACAGGCCTGCCACGGGCTGAAACCCAGCGTGTTCAGCTGGAACCATAGCCACAGTGGAAGAAATAGGCTGCGAGTCCTGCGCGGATTGGAGTTCGGCGTAATTGACCGGGGTCGACGCAGAGGACGAGTTCATGGTGCCAGCGGAAGGCGAAGCCGAGGAAGCAACCGAAGATGCGGGTACCGGGCCAGGCGAGCCGCCAGAGGCAAACACGGGTCTGTCGATCAGGCTGGGCGGGTTCATATTATCAAACCCGTAGCTGAAATCGGTATACAGGGCCTGCCAGTTATTCGGTTTTACGTAGAGCTTATTGATCTTACGGATGGCGTTGTAATACTTGTGGTCGGCGTCACCGTAAGCCCCGGCCACGCGCTGGAACATGGCAGTAAGCTGACTGAAGTCGAGGCCGCCATTCCCACCCTTCCACGTTTTCTGGCCCATGGCATAGGGTACGAAGTAGTCCATGGCCGTTTGGATGGTGGTGCCGTTGCCCGTCCGAGCATGCCACATGTCGATACCGACCTGGTCGGCGATCACGGCCAGCGTAATTAAGGTGCTGAGGTTAAGTACTGGGTAGTCAAAGGACGCCGCGCGAGCGAGTTCCAGGGGCTGCCCACCCGTTGCATCGATTTGGCCCTGGAAAGCCCCCTGAATGAACTGGTTGAGGGTATCCTTGGATGCCTGCCGGTCTTGTAAGAATAGTTGATAGATGGCAAGTTGAAGCCGGGCAGCGGTCCCGTGGTTGTTATCGGCGTTCAGTTCCTCCTGTCCCTGGGTCGTCGTACGGAGCCAATTGGAGTAGCTTTGGAACCACGCGGTGACCGCTTGGTAAGTGCGGCGTTGGTCCGGGGTCAGGTTGGAGAACAGCGAAAGAAACTGGACCATGGACGAGAAACAGGTGAGTTCCACGACCCCCTGGGGTCGCCCGCTGGTGACTGTAGCTGCAGGAAGGATCTGGCCGTATTTGAGGTTAGGGTTCATCCGGGTGGCCGAGTCGACAAAGAACTTGTCGAGCAAAAAGAAAGCTCGCTGGGCGTACTTTGGGTCGCCAAATAGGTATGAGGCGACCGCCAGGGCCGGTATGTCGTTGCAGAGGGCGCTCACCTGCTGCGGGTTGTTGGACAGGGCAGCAAGGGTTTTGCTACCCCCGCCATCTTGGCGCTTCCACTTGCACTCGGTGAGAGCTTTGATAATTGGGGCACTGCAGTCGGGGACGAAGTAAACGGCGTAGCTTACGTAGTCGTTCTTGCTGATACCCGGCCAGTAGTCCGTACGATTTGTGACCGTATAGTAGCTAGTTTTCTGGGCGAGGTCGTCAGCGAAACGGCGCGTGTAGCGGGTCCTAGCGTTATCGGCGGCCGCTGCTTTGGTCTGTTCGAGGATGCGCAGGTTGAGGACCTCCTTCTGGAGGGTCGCGTGGACTGTCACCCAGAGGAGCGCTACCAACAGGAGAGGGGGAAAAAGGCGGTACATGCCTAGAAAGGGCGGTAAAAGTCGTGGTGTCTATAGCGGAAAATTCAAAGGGGCGGATATCGATACCAGCTCGATAGTCGGCGCGAACTAGTGTCGGCTAGTTACCCCGGCGGAATGAAACCAGCAGTAGCGAAATATTAAAGTGGTCGGTGAACAGTTGGAAAAAAATCCGTGCGATGTAGTTGTGTACAAGATATGGCCGAATGGCCCACGTTTAATAAGCCCTGGACTCACGTAGGCGGTCGGTCGATGACCGACGCTTAGTTACCTATGTCTACGGAGTAACGTGGGGCTGCGACGACTCCGTCCGAAGAAAATCGTACATCTCGGCGAGACCCTGCTCATCTGCCATCTTCCTATCCCTGGCCTTAAGTCTATCAATTCATCCCCCCTTTTTCTCTCTCTCTCTTTCACCGATTAACCCCGTCGCAATCGAAAGGGCGGTGGAGATTATCCTCTAAGCGGTTGTCCATGAAATTTAAATTAAAAACACGCTTGAGGACGACACAAGTCTCCTGTTGTGGTAGCTTTCCTGTGTCGTTAGGTGGTCGCTTTAGTTTATGCCATTAGTTGCAGCCCAACTGTCATTCGCCTGGCTTCCTCCCTAACTCGCATGATACTGAGAATTACGACAGTTTCCCGGTCAAAGTATATCGACGCGAATTGATAGCCACGGTACGCTAATACCCATGTCGACTTAGCGGCTGGAAAAATCCAGCCACGAGTGGCACTACGGAAGCGACAGGCCAACCTTTGTCATTCTCGCTATACCGGGGTGGTGGGGGAATCGCTATACTCAAGCGGTAAGCATCGTTGCTCGTATCAGCACGAATATGAGCTACCTGCCAAAGGGCCGATCTGATCCTCCTTTCTCACATACCCCGTATTGCTGCTTTATGTTGAATCGGCCAGCCTATCGGCCATCTTATTCCGCAACCGCCAGTGGTATGAGCGAAACCAGAGTTGGCCATTACAGGACCCCTAGTTTCTGCTCCTGACATACGCCCGAACCAATCCACTTTATGGGGTCCTTATGACCGTCACCTTCGACCCCGCTTGGGCTTATAGCGCCTGGCCCCCCAAGGCCACTCGAGCTCAGGACAGTAATTCCAACTAGGACGTAATCTATTACTTTCTGAGCGCAAAGCAGAGGAGAGGACTCGGAAAGGGACCATGGTAAATTATATGTGAGGTCCGATAGGCGTATGACAGCCTAGGCAGTCCCCTCCATCACGCTCTCTAGCATGGTGTTGCCGTTAATGATGTGCGTAGTGGCGATGAGGAAATTGCGATTATCTGACAGGGGTTAAATTAAGAAGAGGGGAGAGGTAGGAGGTTCCATAAAGGATCATATTAGTCACCGATGAAACCATAATCGAGTTCCCCTCACGGTTATCCAAGCGAAATCTAACGGGTATACTGCTAGACACGGCTGCGGACGACGACTTACTCTGCCGGGCTAGAAATCGGATGGCGGCAATCTCGGCATAAGTGCAGCCGCCAACAAAAAATACGACAGTGGTTGGTCGATCCCTGGTCTGGCGCCAGCCTGTTCGCAACGTAGGAGGGTAGATGTTATACGAGACGGGGTAAACGATTGGAGCGGGGAGAGGAAGGTCAGTTCCCAGAGTCTTCCTAATAAACGGATGAACACTGAGCCGCTGGGTAAAGAAACAAGGAATCTAAGGTTGCCCAGGCTCTTCAGCTTTGCACTTACCTTGTAGCGTATACGGGTTGGCGTCTTCCACGGTCTGCACGCAGTCAAAGGTCCGACCGGGTAACAGCTGTACAACGTCCTCGAACCCTTTCCACCCGGCGGTACTGGCAGCGGAGGCAGGCCGGTCGGCCCGGGCACCCGCAGTCTCGTTGCTCGATGCCGGACTGCTGCTCCAGGCCTGGGAGAGAGGCCCGGCCAACGAGTTCCATGCGGCAGTGACGCCTAAACCCGCGGCGCCAGGTCCGAACCGCCGGCCGGAGACCCCGCCAGCCCGGGCCCGGTCCATAAAGTGAGGGTCGCGGACGATGCATTGGAGTAGTCGCACCGAGATGGGTGCGAACCCGGAGTACACGTACGCAGCGTCGTTCGGGTCAGTCTCGTCAACGTCCTCCACGGCAAGCTGTAGGGCCTTCTGGATAGCTGGGTAAGTGCTGCGCGTACCAGCGTCGTTGGCGTAGAGCAACCGAAGCCGAGCCAACCGCTCGAGGGTAAGCAGGTGGGTGTACCCATAGGTCTGGGCAATCTCACGCCGCCAGTGGTCGTACATTTTTCGTTTGAGCCCGCCACCCAGCGCACACTGCAGGCAGAGCAGTCGCAGAACCTGGGTAAGCGGTGCCTCATTGCCAATGAGTTCGTCGACGTAGTCGGTGAAGGCCGAGTTGGAACCCAAGTGGGCCCCACCCAGCAGGGTCTGTTCGAACTCGAGGGTGCGGTTGAACGTCGGAGTGAGGGTAAACTTGTAAATTACCTCCGCTAGATAGGTATGTAGTTTGAGGGCCTGGTGTTCGGCCTGGAGCCCGCCCAGTTTTCCGATGAAGGTCCGGATCTGCGACACTGTCCGGGCCTGGTGCCGGTCCTGGTAGTCCTGGTTGATGCGCTTGGCGGCCCGGTGGAGCCAGCCGCCCACTACCGAGAAGTTGCGGTCGCGCAACTCAGCGAACAAGGGATCTTGGCTATTGAGAGCGGCGCGGGTCTTCTTCGCGGGTGCAGGGGCGTTAGCACTTGCGGTGCCAGTGGTATTGCTACCGGCCACGTTAGCAGTCGGCAACGTGGCATGACTTCCAAGGTTCGCGTCCACCTCGACCAGGGAGTGGCGGATCCCGAACCGCTCGTCAATCAGGCCCTCGTAAGTGAGTTGGGTGCACAGTGGCGAGATGAGGTCTACCGACCGGTCAAGTAGTACCAGGGCGTCGATCGTCTGGGACAACGTGTTGCTCTGAGCGGCAGTCGGTTCGTCGACGGCTAGTTCACGACGCATACGTACCAACATGTCGCACAGCTGCTTGGCGGCATCACCCTTGCCCACAATTCGTGGGAAGAAGCCGAATAGAGCCTGCACTCGCATGAGAGCGCGGCCCATCCCGAAGAGTGCGGTGGGGACCTCGTCGACTAGGAGGGACCGGAAGCAATCGCTCAGTTCGAGAGAGGCCAGATCGTCTTCCAGCGGTACCAGGTCCAGGTGGTACTCGCCAATGGTCAGGTCGCCCAGGACGCCCTGCTCCTCCAGAATGCGGTCGCAAACCAGGGTCCGCCGGGGCGAAAAGTACAGGGTAAACTCGTGCGGGCGCTGAGCTCGGGCGGCTTCCCGGACGTGGTCAGCGATCCACTGCATGTGGGTAACCTCGGGTCGGCTGAGGTAGAGTATGTTCTTGCATTCAGTGTCCACTGGGTTGCTTTCCAAGTGGAAAATCTTTTCCACGCCGTGTTCTTTGAGGTGGGAGAACTCGGCCACCAGACTCAAGGCTGGACTGAGTGCCGGGTCGACCACGAGTACCTTGGCGCCGCGGACAGAGTCGAGGACGGCGGTGAGTTGGACATGGGCCAGCTCCTGGAATATAGCGAAGCTCGGGGCGGCCGGCGGCGCATGGGTGTCGTCGTCGGGTCGGGCCGTCGCGTTAGGCCGCGGGGAGCGCATAGCGAGAAGAAGGTCGTTCTCGGGGTGAAGGGTTAGGTTGTAAATGGAATTAGGTGGACGCGGTAGTGTGGCAAGGGGAATGTAGATTGGGTGAAGAGATGGCGAGAATGCGTAGGATAAAAGTCAGGCCAAGGACCATTGAATGCGGGTGACAAGGGGCAGCAGCGGGGGTTCAATATTAATCTGACGTTGGAGTCGTCTGGTGTGGTGGAGTGAACCCCCCGATGGTAAGAAGGTGCACGGCCAGTCATGAGGGTGCCTGGGAAATACTGGCAATCCCTTCCGCTCGCCTAGGTTACAACACACATGCATCAGCCAGGCTGCAAAGTTAACGCCTCCCGTCCGGTACCGCCTGCTGGAAAAAACTAGGAATTTGCCGCTGGCTATTCCACGACCTTACACATGATCCGCAACGTCCTGCCAGCCCCGATGGTAGCTTCATTCCTTACCGCCTGTCCTAAGCGCCACATTCCTGCCATTAATAGCCTGCCGAACTTTTTCTAAACTCATTACCCGGATCTCGACTTGCCGAGCCACGCCAACTCTCTGCTGTTTATGGAGCCCCAGGAAAAGAAACCACGGCCCGATACCGGAGGTAATTCCGACCGCCAGCCGCAGCGCTGCCCTCCCTTGAACACGCGGTTTACTTTGACCCGGCCAGGGCGCTCACTCTGACTTGTGTTTACTAACCACCTTGGTCTTCGAACACCCTTATGCGACTTTCTGGTCAATACGACAGACTCCAGTGGCCCACCGTCTACCATGGCCGACGCGCTCTTCCCGTCCCGCAGCGTGATCAGAAAATTGCACAGCATTGCAGCCTGTCCTCCTTGCACTCTGCTCCTGACTGGCGTAGATGTCACCACTGTCGATGCGAACGACCCGGCGGTAGGTATCCTGGAAAGAGGCTGCCCACGGCGACCAGCCTTGTATCGTCGAAGGCAAAGCTTTACGTTTAACTAACAGTAGTGGTCTAACCACCATCATAAACCTTACTGCAAAAAGTCTATACTCACGTTCCTCCGCGCTGACTTCCCTGACTATGAGGTGCCTGGCCCGGAGGCTGTCTGCCCTGCTTGCCTAGGCGCAAGCACGCTACCAGATGACGTCCTTCGAGAGGCAGGGGAGTCGGTACGCACCAGTGGGTTTACCAGTACTGATTTTAGCCTGTCCATCCGGCTACCCATCAGCCTACAGGCCCGTCAGCGGGCGATCATGCTGTGGTTGCATTCTGAAAACAGGTAGGCTAAGTAACTTGTGCCGGGCAGTCTGTGCTCTTCGGAGCTCGGTCTGATATGCTGCCGTCTGCCGGCCTTGTTTCTAATCAATAGTAACCCTCCGAGCTCCGGTCTCACGCTTCCATTTCGCTGCAAATTATGACGCTTCCCTCCGCTTCTAGCGAATACGCGCTACAAGAAATCTCCACAAAGTACCTCCTCCGCGCCCGCCTCGCCCGGGCGATTGGCGAGGTTTGTCAGATGGCCGCTAAATCGGACGTTGAGGCTGACTTGTCCGTCACCCTGGCCGTGGAGCACCCAGAATCGGCCGATGAATACCAGTTCTTGTCGGCGATCACCCCGGCGCCCCCAGGCCGGTCCTACAAGGGCCGCGGGGACACGTTAAGCCGCCGTTGTGATAACACGCACAACGTCCTAGCCTTCCTAAACAAGGCATCCCCCCAGGATTTGCGCAGGTGGGTTTCGCATCTGTATTAGTCGAGCCTATTGTGATGAGTGTGGACCCTTGGCTTCCGCCTCTCTTTCACATTGATACATGGGGCCATTATACGCGATCTAACCTAATGCTTGCCCGCTCTCCTGGAAATTTCAACTGTCTCTTCGCCCTAGTCACAACTTCTTCCCCCCACCAGCTCCGACCACCCGGGCCACTCTCAGCTCGGTTACCGTCGCTCGTAAATCCCGGTTTATCGCCGGACGCTATACCAAATATAGTCGAAACGTCAGCAACTCTCCCTTCATCATCAATAATGTAAAGGTCGCCCCGACCTCCGTTGCCGAGCAGATTGGCCTCCCCCTGCAGGAAGCCTACCAGGCCACCGATTACAAGTTTGTCGGGTCCGGCCGGGAGGACGTCGATGTTCGTATGCTGGGCACCGGTCGGCCGTTTTACATTGAACTGGTCAACCCACGGCGCGCCCACCTCACCCCGGAGGAGCTAGATAATGTGCGTCAGACGGCCATCAACTCGTTCGCACCCGTCCAGGCCGTAGGGATCCTGCGGGAGATTAAGGCCCATTTGACCGCCGGAATC
This sequence comes from Tieghemiomyces parasiticus, assembly GCA_027575765.1. Classification (NCBI taxonomy): domain Eukaryota; kingdom Fungi; phylum Kickxellomycota; class Dimargaritomycetes; order Dimargaritales; family Dimargaritaceae; genus Tieghemiomyces; species Tieghemiomyces parasiticus. The sequence continues at coordinate 10,583 of JANBPT010000334.1, read as the reverse complement.
AAGGAAGGTGAAGAGAACAAGACAAAGGAGTACGCGTGCCTGGTGTGGCTTAAAGATCCCATAGCGGCTGACGAGGCAGCTGTTAAGGTCCGACCTTACCAGGAGGGGTTCACCGTCCAGCAGAAATGTCCTGTGCGGGTCATGAACCGGTAAGTTTACCTGGACCTATATTCCCAGTATGACCATGATTTTGTTTAGCAAGCCCCACCGACCCCACAATCCTTTGTGTGCCTAACCATCACTTGCCAACCATGTCCCCTCCCTCCCCAATTCACGGATACCTACAGCCGCGCTCTTCTCACCCGACCCAAACAGATTCACACTTTGGACGTCAAGATCCTTGAGCCGCACTTTGCTCTGGTCACACTGTCGACCGAGGCCGGCACCTATATCAAGGAATTTGTCCACAGCGACTGCGGTCGGTCCTCCCCGAGTCTGGCCGAGATCCTGGACACTTCCGCCGATCTCCTCGAGCTGGACGTGGTGAATGTGGACCTAGCGTGGCCGCCAGCGGCAGAGTCGTAATCGCCACTAGCGTAGCAAACTGCGTTCCTTTTTTGATTTATCACCGTTATACTGCACGGTATGCCCGGGGCATGCTGATTAAGTTAGTGAATATTTATAAATCATTTTGAAGTGGTACTAGTTGTGCCGTCCCCTCTTCCTTACTCATCGCCCTTGCGCTGGGTCAACTCGCGTACAGCCTCCTCGAATTTTTGGTACAGCCACCGCCGACTGGAAGCTTCTGGGATCGGAATGAAAGGGCCCGGTTCGTTACCGCGCAGCACCAAAGAGATTCCTGTCGCCTCCAGGTTGATACTTTGGAGGCTGGACAAGGGCAGGGCCCATTCCACGCTCAGGCTCCGACTCTTGATGAGCAAAATCTTGGTGTAGGTAACGAGGGCGACCATCTCAGACCCGCGCAGTTCAAGGTGCGCCAGGTAAGTTTCGTAAAAGTACTCGCCGTTGTTGATTTGCTTGAGCCAGTACTGACCCAGAGCGTCGCGCTGGTTGTATGGGTGGAGAATCCCGTCGCGTGCGACGAAACGGGGGAGGCGGACACGGTCCAGGTCGACGGCACTAAACACCGTGGTGGTGTTTTTGATGCCCTCCGTCACGTGGCTGGCTAGGTCAAGCACGCCGACCATGGGCTTGGTCACCACGCCCACCAGACCCTTGCCGACGCCCTTGAAGAAACCACCGACGCCGTCGCGCTCGGCCCCCTGGATGGGTTGCATGACCACCCCGGTGATGCCGCTGGCAACGGACGAGGCGAACGACGTAGCGCCCTGGCTCACACCGTACAAAGCGTGACGGGGCCTATTGCGGGTGCGGGCGATGCGACGACGGTCCTGGTAGGCCTTGTCGAGGGTGGCCACCGACAACCCTTTGCTAACAGACTCGGCGAACTTCGAGAAGGAGTCGGAGAAACCGTAAACGGTTTTGCTAAACAATGAGTAGGTGCCGCGAGCCAGTCCGATACCAAAGTCCTGCGGGCGGTCACTCATGACAAACCCGTGGTATGGCTCGTAAAAGAAGTCGGCTACCCCGGAGCTGATGTTGTTAAAGAGGCCCACAGGGTTGCCCAGCACATCGGCCGAGCCAAGCACCTTGTGGATCTGGTAGAGCGCCTCCTGGGTATAGTGCTGCGTGAACCGGTCAAGCAAGATGGAGGCGCTGGCGCGCACGTTCTCGATGACCAGGGCATTCAGCTTGACCGGAGCGTCGTTCACATTACCCACGGCCATGGTGAAGGCGTTCCCGATCACCATGAGCGGGTTGACGCTGCTGAGCGGGTCGAGTTCCTGGTTAATGCGCTGGGTACGCACGAACGACAAGTTGAATTTGAGAGGCTGAATGTGTAGGACTTCAAAGTACAACTGCAGCTCGTCCTGCGGCACGGTGGGTTCTGAGAGGTGGCATACAGTTTTGGCACAGATCTGGTCTTCACGGCGGCGCAACGCCCCGGGCGACTCGCCCCCGGCCCCGCCGTCCTCGCCGCCAGTATCAAAGCGGGCAAACTCAAGCAGGGAAAACAGAAAGTCCTCATCCATCTCGAGGGACATTTCTTGCAGAAGCACCGAGAAGTATCGCAGGTAATTAACGCCGTACGATGCATCTTTAGCGCGTACAAGGGCCATGTGTAGCGTAGGGCGGGTTTCAGTCTCCTGGCCGGGGCGCGGGAGTAGCGTCGGGTACAACAGAATCTCGTTAAGCCCGCCATAGAGCTGGTTGTCGACCTGGATCCACTCAATCATCCAGTTCAGGGACTGGTTGCATGTTGAGTCAATAAACTTGAACTCGATGCCGCGCAGCGTCGCGTATAATAGCTCTTGGAGCTTGGCGTTTATGAGCGAAACACCCACCCCGGCAAGGCGCAGCCGGAACGTAAGGGTGGTCACGTTACGCACGTCGGCCAGTTCAAACGCCTCACGCAGCGTGTCCCGGCGGGCCAAGCGGGGTTTAAAGATGGACCGGCTCTGGTGGTATGGGGTCAGCCGCAGGACTTGGGTGGTGTGGTCGGCCACCACGTCGAGCGACATAGTGTTGGGGTAGGCGGTGGCCGAGGCGAATTTGAACGGCACGAGGGTACCGATCTGCTGCACGTCGACATGGCGCTCGCGGCCGCGCACGTTGAGCACCAATAACTTCTCACGGACAGACGGGTAGTCCCATGCGTACGACATGGACTTACCCGGCGGCAGTCGGTATTTCTTTACCAGAGAGCCGCCCGGGTCGCCTCCCGTGGACCCGCCGCTGCCATTGTGCAGGCTGGGGTCGTGCTGGTACAGGAGCACCTCGACGTCAGACGCGTTCTCGATGCGGAAGGGCCACTCCCCAGTGACTTGGGAGAGCATGATGAACACGCAGGGGCCCTCCAACAGTACGTCGACGCGCACGAGGATCCGGGACTGGCGAGTAGTGGGTAGTTTCACAAACAGGCGGCCTACCTCGTCGATCGGAAACGGCGCTGACCAGTGGTTGGGGGCGGTGGGGGCATTCAGTGTGAGCTGCTTCTCGCGTGGTGCGTGGATGAAGTGGAGTGGAACGCGGGTATCGTTACCCAGCGGGGTACTGCGGGCTGTGCCTAGTTCACGGAACTGAAGCTCAAGTCCGGTGTTGTTCTTGAGCACGTAACGTGGCGTGAAGGTCACAACCTTGCTGCGGCTGAACTTCCCCGGGCCAGGTTCCACGCTGACGCCTACGTGGACAGAGGTCGCGGTTGCACCGGCCGTGGCTGGGATCACAACCTCGAGAAGGGTCCCCACCGCGTCGAAGCTGAGCGGCTTAGACCAGTCGGCACCCGGGAATTGGATGAGGCAGCGGTTGCGCGGTTCGAACGAGTCGTAGGCGAACATGAAGGGGCGGGCCGCATCCCCACTGGGGATCCCCTCGGAGCCCTGACCGGCGGCTACGGACGCGCTCTTGATCAGGGACCTGCTCTTGAGGTGCATGTGGAGCCCCGTCTGGTTGAGCATAATGTAGGGCGCGTATACCGACACGATATGGGCACCGCCCGTGTCGGGCAAGGGCCGCCGGTCGAGGCGGATCAGAAGTTCGCGCCGGGACCGGTCCACAAGGGCTAATGTGTCGTCAACGGCGATGTCAGCGGAGGCGGCAGCGTTGATCACCGCGAATCGGCTACGGGTAAAGGGCGTATCAGGTACAGACAGGCGGAGCAGAAGGAGGTGGCGAGGCGGGGCGAGGTGCAGGGGTGCGACCGCCCCGCGGGCCAGTCGGGCCTGCCACTCCCGACCAGCATCGCGGTCCACCACGGTGTACTCGACGTCATACGGAAGTAGGTTCTCCAACTCTAGCGGGGCACTGAGGCGGATCGTCATGAAGGGGTAGGCGTGGACGCTGGGGTCGTTCCGCTTGTAGCGGGCGTGCATGCGGAGATAAAAGTCGGGTGGGGGCGGGGGCGGCTGATGTGTAGAGGAGCGCCCGCCTTCGGCCTGCTGTTGGTGCTGGTGAAGGCGAGTCACGACGGCCGAGGATGGCGTCGGGGTGGTAGTGGCGGTACTGGGGCACACGACAGTGGTAGGCGCTGTACCCTTGCCGGTGAGGAAATTGGGCCAGTAAATGTACCCCTGGGACCATCCGAACTGGGACCCGTCGGCGGGGCGGAGGCGGACGCCGTAGCGGTGGCATTTGAGAAGCGGAATGGGGCAGTCCTGGGCAGGTGCCACCGTGAACGATTCGCCCACGGGGTGACCGTTCTGGTCCACCATGACCAGTTCGAGCGGGAGCAGCGTACGGTTCTCAAATACGAGAGCCGAGCGTAGCACCACTTCCTTGACGTTACCTTTTAGCGTCACGTCAACTGCCAAACGGTGGGTAACCAGATCAAGCTTAGGACGCAGGCGGTACAACTTGCTGCCTTCGCGATCGACTGGGATATCCTTGAGACTCTCGAGCTGGACGGCGGCGAACTGTACCCCAATCCGGTTGCGGGCCTTCACAATTACATCGCGCGAGCGGTGCCAGTCGCCGAAGCGCCAGGGCAATTCGGCACGGTCGGCCAACAGCTGGACCTGGGTTCGGTCGCGGTGGCCTGAGGGCAGCTCGTTCCACACGTACAGATCCGTACCCGTCAGGTTCTTAATGCGGTACGGGACGTGCTCGGTGCGAGTACGGTACAGATAATTGGCTGGATCGCGGGTTAGTTCGGTGGTTGAGTTGAGTAGGGTCTGAAGGAAGGCGTGCGAAATGTTGATATCCAGGCGCTGAGCGGCCCGGATATCCATCCGGGTGGTCGGCGTGGGGTCCGAAACGGTTTGGACGTGGATCCCGACCTGCCAGGGTTCGACCAAAGGCTCCCAGTGCGACGATTGGAGATTGTAGTAGTTGGCGTGCACCCGCAGGTTGGCGTCTACCTTGAGCTGGGTCGACCAGTCTGCAACGTTCACCGTGACGGCGTCTACTAACACGTCCACTACGGGAATATCAATCTTATTGCCGATGAGCACCACTTGGAAGCCTTGGAATGCCAGTTTGAGCACCTCGCGCGACACGGTGACCTTTCCTGCGGCGGCCGCAGCGGCGTTTGAGGTGGATCGGGCCACTGCGGCGGAGACTGGTTTGGCTGGTAACGGATCGGTCGGGACCAAGGCTCCGCCCGCATGAGCCGTGAGCGACGGGGTCGACTGGGCAGTTGAAGAGTCGCTGGTGTTGGACGGGAAAGTGACGGCCGGGGATGAGGAGGGGCGGCGTTGGGTGCTCTCCGACGTGTGGGTCCGCGTCGTGGTCGCCGGTACTAGTGCAACATCGCCACCTTGTTTTCCATCACCTCCCCCGCCGGCCAGCTGGCTGGCGCGCTGGGCAATCTCCAGCAGTAGGGAGATGTCCTCATATGACACGCGGAGTACCAGCGGTTTCACGTCCACGATGACGTTGGTCAAGAGGTGCTCAGCGCGGCGGGCGGCATTGTGCATGCTAAGGACGACGTCGAACGGATCAATGAAGTTGACCAACGTCTCTTCTCGGCGGTCCATCCGGCACAGCGCCATGTTGACCCGCTCTAGGGTCAGCGCGAACAGGCCCTGTTGGGCCACCACTGCCTGCTCCATCGCCAGAACCACCGCCTCCGTGTCGGCCCGTGTAGCGTCGTTTAGCAGGAGGACCTCGGGGCTCACAATGTTGATGCGGTAAGCGAACCCAGCCGTGTCAGTCTTTCCCGTCGTCCCCGCAGCGGCGAGGGAAGGACTGGGGGCCACTTCGCTGGCAGGAGTCGGCCGGGGTCGGTTGTTCTGGCGGGAATTCGAACCGGTAGTCGGTCTCGTCGTCACCGCAGCGGCCGCCGCCTGGGCGGTACGACCGACCGATGCCGGGGCCTGGGCAGGAATGCGGGCAACGTCGGACGTGCTGGACCCGTGGGTGGTGGCCGGCTGTAACGTCGGCGGGCTTTGGTCGCTACCACTACCCTGGCTTCCGAGACCATCACCGTGATGGCTGACCGCTGAGCCGTCGCCCCGTTGGCGCTGCTGCTCTTGTTCGGCAAACGCACTCATAAAATAGTCACGTAGAGCGTATAGGTGGTTCAGGTCCAGGACGACGCGCGGGTGGTCGACAGTCGCGATAAGCACCGTATCCTCCCCGGGGCGTGCGTCGACGCGGGCGAGGAGCTGGGGTCCGTCGTGGTCAGCGGCCGGGATTAGGTCGCGGAACTGGCTGTCAGACCGTGGACGGGTGTCGCGAACAGCCAATGTGTGTACCTGAAGCTCGGCCTCGGTGGCACCCTGGCTGTCGGCTCGATGCTTGACCACCAGGTGTTGGCAGCGGAACTGCGTGAATGACGCGTCGGCCAGGTCGGGGCCGCCACCGGTGCCGTCGCCACGGAATAGCTCCAAGTCGACGGTGTCCAAGTTAAACACGAGGTCCAGGGTGGCGAACGTGGGCGTTGCAGCAGTGCCAGCCCCAGTAACCGGCTCCCCGGGAGTGCCGGGCGCCACGGGGGGTGGGCCGTGCCGGTGGGGCAAGGCTAGCTTACTGGTCGCCCCCCCGCCGGCGGGTGAGTGGGAGGAGGCGTCATCCGGGTACGCAAACGAATCGGCCGACGCGCGGTCAGATTCCCGGCCGCGCCCAAAGCTGGTCACGTCCGATGCGATGGTGAGCTGAGACAGGGACCGTTCTAAAGCGTCGGCGGAGGCGACCGCTGCGGCGGTGGATTCGGTGAACACCCGGGGCAGGGTGGTGGCTAGGTGAAGGAGGAACCGGTATTGGCGCTCAGTGAGGTGCATGCGCACGTCGGAGAGTTTGGCCGTGATTTCGGTTTCAGGTCGGCGACCGCCGGGGCAGTAAGGCAGGTAGTTGATGGCGACGGCGAGGTCAATATCATCCAGGATGGCCAATTCCTGCATCCGATCGCTGCCAGGGTCTAGATACAAGTGAGAAAGCAGGCCGATCGAGCGGACTTGGAGGTACATTTTGTTCATGGTGGGACCGGCGTCCTCGGCGGTGGCTGCCGCAGTAGAGAGTCGACGGACGTAGTCCGGGTTGAGGGCGTACCCGTCGGGACTCATGGCGCCGCTGGTCAGCGGAGGTAACCAGTGCGGTCCAACGGCGTCCAGGCGCTGGCGTAGGGAATTGGGGGCGTCGTGCAACGGCTCCCCATCGTCACCGACAGCCACGAAGCGGTTCTCGAACGTCAGTTCGCCCAGCCGGGCCTCCAGGATATCGGGCCGGCGGGTAGACTCGGGGAAGACAAGGGTGGGGGCTTGGATGTGGATATTAAAGTGGAACCGACTGGCGCGCTCCTGCAACTGGGTGGCCTGTTCGGCCGCGGCCTTCCGGGCGGCCTCGAAGAGGCCGTGCATCTGGGCAAATCGGCTACCAAACTCGATGAGGGCCTGTAGGGGTTCATTGGCCACTGTGAGTCGGGTGGCACCAACACGGAGAAACAGGGCCGCATCGAACCCTGGGTAGGTCGCCGGGGTAGCCGGGTCGAAGGTCTCGTACGAAAAATTGGCCAGGCCGTCGCCGGCCATCGTGAGCAGCTGCCGGAAGTTATCCAACCCGGGGGTTCCAGGAAGCACGGCGTCGTCGGTGAGGCTGAGGGTACCCAGTTTAGCGCCGACGCGAAGGGTTCGCGACCGCACCAGGACCGCCACATCAGCGTGTGAGAGGGAAAGGGTTGCCAGTTGGACCTGGTCATTATGCAGCTGCAGGTGGATTCGATGGAGGCACACACGAACGCGCACGGTGGCCGGGTCGCTAGGGTCCGATACTACCCCGACAGATCCCGAAGGCGGCGAACCCTGGATAGGCAAGTGTGAGGCGCCGTCACTTTCCCGCTGGGGTGAAGCCGGTGTCTGCTGCTGCTGATTCTCATCAGGTGGCACGAACGTCTTGAGGATGAAGTCATACAGGGTAAGGATGCTCCCACGGACGACATTGACGGTGACACTAGACATGTCGACCTCAACCGACTGACGCATCCCTTCGTATACGGGCAAGAACTCGGGGGAGGCCGGATCGACACGCTTGTACAGCAGGCGGAGCAGGGGTGGGGGCTCGTCGTCCCCGGTCTTGTCACCCGCCGTGGCCTCCAAGTGGTCGTGTTCTTCGGTTCTGGACGCCGCACTATTAGCTTGCGCTTTTTCCTGCCGTTCAGCTGCCGTCAGCAGGTACGACCCGTAATGCATTCGGTCCTCGACAGCCATGTCGTCTACGCGCACGCGGGCGGTCATGTCGAGAGGCCGCTTGGTGAAATCGAGAACGAATCGGCGCACCTTGAGTTCCGCAAGGTATGTCTCGGGTACCTCAATATCGCGATCAGACCGCCGCAGGGATGCCGAGAGTTCGGCAATGGTGAGATGGAGGGTAAGCTGGCGGACGCTCAGGGCCAGTTGACTGCTGTCATTGGCTGGGGCGCCGGCCTCGGCGTCAAAGAACTCCGCATCGCTGTCGTCCGAGTCGGATACGGAACTCGTCGGGGACCCGGGACCGGTGAGACCCGGCGGGAGGGGCAATTCCTCCTCAGCATCCGAGTCCCCCAGGGTGGGGGCGCGGAGGAGATCGTGGACGTTGCCCATGGACCCGGCCGTGAGGGTGCGCTGCGGGGTAGCGGGGGAAGCCGGGGTTTGAGCCGCGCCTGCCCCTTCCCCGTCACTGTCGCCGTCCTCAACGGCATCCAGCCGGTCCAAAAAGTCCATCATGTCGACCAATTTCATGATGGCACGGTACTTGCGGTCGGAAAAGTTGAGCTTGACGGAGGGTAGGTGGCCACGGACGACGATCTTGGGGAGGGCGGCGTCCTGGGGAACGATGGACAGCCCCACATCAAAGGTCAGGTCAAGCCGGTTGACCACGTGGAGGTCACCACCCGTCGGGCCGTCATCGCGGGCTTCCAGTGCGTCGAGGCAGCGCGGGACAGACTCCCCCACCACGAGCTGGACAGCGGTGAGGTCGATAGCGAAGCGGTCGTACATGAGTTCCTTGAGCTCGTCCAGCTCGGCCGCGCTGATTTCGTGACCCTCTTTGGCCCGCCATTCGGCCATGCGATCCGGGGCCACGAGCCGCGTGCGGACGCGGAGATGACCCGAGTCTAGTACAGTAACCAGGGCGTTGACGTGGGTGTAACTGGACGGTAGGATAAAAACAGGTGCGTCGAGATCGATCTGAACATCTATCGTACTATGCTCCTCGAGCGCAAACTGGAGGCCTGCACGGGTCTGCTGTTTGATACCTTCCACGCTGCGGCCCGCGGCTGCGATCAGGGTCTGGACGGAATCGCGCGCTGGAACGGGCGGCCGGAAGAACCGCACCAGCGTCTCGATGGCGTGCGGGTTAAAAAAGAAGTTGAGCCCGCGCGAGTGCAGAGCCAGGGCCGAGCTAGCCCGGCCATCCAGGGGCTTGTGGTCAAAAGTGAGGCGGAAGAACGGGTCGTCTGTTTTGGTGGTGGGGCGAAGTGGGACCTGGTCGCCATCTGTACCAACATTGGTGGGGGCTTCGAATGGAATGGTCGGAGACTTGGAGGCATGCTCATCGGCAGCAGATCTCGTTACGATTGAGTCGGGACGGTGGAGCCGTGCCACGGACCGGTCAAGGTCGGACGCCCCAGAAATATTGGCCTCGCTGGCCGAGGCGGCGTGTGCCTGCCTGGCCGTTGCGGCCATAAGCTGCGTCGGAGGCACGCCGCGCATGCTCACTAGGTACGGGTAGAGTGACCGCTCGGTGGTCCCGTCCAGGATGTGGAAGCTGTGGAGGGAGAGGTTGGCAGTGAAGGACCGGGGCCGTTTGACGAAGCCCAGGCGGAAGGTTTCGAAATTCACCGACAAAAGGGCCCGCGGTGTGAGGCCGCAGCGTTTTTGGGTGGACGACAGCTGGCGGCGGCGCTGGCTCCGATCCCGTCGGGGTGCCTGCTTGACCGTGAAGGACCCGTGGTTGAGCTGCATGTTGACCTGGAGGAGGACGCACTCGTCAGGCAGATCATAATCCGGCACTGCCTCGCGCTCATCGTACTCGATAGTGTCATACAGCTCCTGTAGCTGCTCCTCCGTCAGGGTTTGGCCGGGTTGGACGGTCTGGCTGTTCCCGCTCCATGACCCGAACCAGGACCCCACCCAACTGGCAGCGTCGGCGGCCACCGAGTGTTGGTGTTGCTGCGGCGGTTGACTGTCGGCCTCCGGACCACCGCTAGCGGCGGCGGCGGTGGCGCCGGTCGGCTTGAGTATGCTACCCTGGGCGTGGGCAGCGGTCAGGGCCTTCTCCTTGCGCAGCTTGGACTCGACAATGGACCGGTACAGGCGGATGTCTTGGAAACTTAGCTTGCGTTCGAGGGCCTCCAGTTCGCGGCGAGCCTCAACGGCCTGCGGATCCAGCTTGACGGTACGGTACAGCCTTAGGTATCGCAGACGGTCTTCGCGGCGCTCCTCAAAATATGCCCAGGACCACTTGCGGTTGCGCTCGTGCACTTCTGACAGCACGCAGCGCATGGCGTACTGCAGCCAGGCCCGCGGGTCTTTCTTGACAGTGACACCCGGCGCGGGCCGGAAGCGGCGGTACCTGTGCTGGCGTAGGTAATAATCGAACGACGAAGCAAGCAGAAGGAGGTCCTGGTACTGGCGATCGTTGAGTACGAA
>JANBPT010000333.1:0-43500 GCA_027575765.1 Tieghemiomyces parasiticus | reverse complement strand
CTAGACAGATGAAGGGAATGCTGCTGTAGGTCGGAGCTAATGCCGTTGACGTTGTCTCCCAACGTCACAAGAGGGCATAGGGAATACGCCTCTACCACTGCCCAGTCCAGGGGCTGGGAGTGCCGCCAAGGCCTCACGTATTCACCTGGTCAGCCTGTAATGAAACCCCGGCCGAAGATTCTACGAGCCGTGCGCCCTCCCCCTCGACCGAAGTGGAGCTTGTCTCACCACAACCGAATATGTCAGGCTTCGTCGCTATGCGCCTGGCTGCTTGTCTGTCCGTCGTGTTGTCAGTCGCTTGCCGAAGCGTAAGCTCCAAGGGAACTCAGCAAGTTATTGTATACCCAAGCTGCTGCTGATATAGTGAGAACGGTCAGAGTCCGACTCCAGTGGAAACCTGCACGACACTGGAGAGCGCCGTGCAGCCAGTGGTTGTGATGGCTAAATACTCTAATGCGGCAATGATGGGGGGGAGAGTTCCGGTGCCAATCGCTATCACCTCTGGCGGCATTGTGGCTAGCAATGTAGGACCATATCTGATCGAAGATATACCAGGTGTCCGTAGGGCAAGCCCCCCCTCTTTGCCTTTGAAAACACCAGGTTCATATAGTCTCGCACGATGACCACTTCGACTGCCCCCCCATGACGTACACACGTGAAGCACACGAGCTGGCAGATGCGCGATCCAGTGGCTCGTGATGTTGATGATAGGTCATTCTCACGTGACCGGATACTTGGGCGACTGGCCGAGTTGGTGAGGCGGTCTGGGCAGCGTAAGAGAATACCGTGTTGGCATGCCCTGGCGTATTGTCAAGTGCACCTAAAAAGTGCACATCATGTCCAGCGAGTTATCCCACCATATCTAATCGCCAAACATCAGGTGTCTCTTAAGCGTAGCACCTGAGCCAGAAAACGTACTAGTTTGTGCGAAGCCTATTCGGAAGGGTTGTACGGTTGGGGAAGTGAGGTAGGAGGGGAAGGGCTATTGTAAGCCTACCCAAAGCCGACAGGCCAGTCTCTCCCTCCCTGCTTGATTCCGGAGCTCACCAAACCATAGCCTAGTGGCACTAACACGGTCACGGTCGTCCCATGTACAAGGCAGTCACCTGCCCCGCCCACGCCGCTCCGCTCCCTTTTGAGTGCGGGGCTGTGGGGCGGGGAGGGGCGCCCTACTAGGCTCCGGGTACTAAGTTTGGGCTGGTCCTGAGCATCGATGTCCGGTGGCGGGAGTTGTGGCCAGGACGTAATTGTGCATCTGGTGCTTGGGCCAAAAATAACGGCCACCCATATCTGCCTGACCCTCGGCCATAAAATTTAAAAATGCTAAAGAGAAGGGCAGGATCGAAAATGCTGGGTACTACAGGGACTCTCAGGACCGAAGCGAGACCTCGGACGTAGCGCCTCGCAGGATATCTGGATTGACTTATTGTTCCCTATACGTGACATGGGCTGGGCTACCCGGCGATGGTCTTTACCCCCCCCTTTCTTTAGCACAGGCAAGCGTAGTGGATTGAGCGGAGCCGGCGTGGCGATCGGGACATTCGTCTGGAGTGCCAAGGCCAACGTTGAAAGTGTTGGCCATCCCCTGTTGGGTCACTTAGTACGACCGCGTACGGCGTACAGCCAGGGGCAGAGGAGTGCGGAAAGATCATCAGGAGTGCCCGCATTATAGGCGCGATGGTTAGACGGCCCGTGTCGTATCAAACAAATCGACCGGTACAGAGAAGGCCAGCGAGCCGTCGTGAAAGTGGAAAAAAAAAGAAAAGGGACGGAAGGGCTCATATCCGACAACCGGGGAAAGCTGGATCCTTGATCGCTTCTGACTTGCCCGAGTGGTCAGACAGTGTTTCGTACTTACCCCCACTGGCGGTGAAACGGCCGGGAGAGCGGGAAGCCGTAGAAGGAGTGGCGGCTGGGCCTAATTGGGACCGATGGTAATGCCATGGTGGGACAGTCATCGGGTAGGTGGGGGAAACGGAGAGGGCTGGCGCGTAAAAGAGGCATGGTGCCACAAGACCAGGGCAGCCAGGTCAACCATGGTGCGAGAGGAAGGGGGGGGGGAGTGCGGCTCACCACGATCTCTCGACCACTGGCTACACTAATCACGCTGAACCCTGGTTTCTACGGGCACCTTCCTTAATGCGATAAGTGTGAAATAGGCGGGGCCGTTGGTCTCCCTCAGTTTCCGATTGTGGAGTGAGCACTGCTAGTACATGCCCAGGCCCGGCACGTCCTACGGAGGTAGGCCGTTAAGTGTATCAACACCAATGACCAAAACAACGACATGTGGATGGGGATACCGGCATCTCATCTGCTCCTTATACTGGCTTGGAAACACTTGGCTAAACTCCTCATTAAACCCGCACTATTGTGCCCGATAGATGTAATGGGCCATTCATTACAAGCACTCGTTTGTTTATATTCCCCGCCACCCTTGCCCTACCAACCTCCATTTTCTGTTCTCGGCCTCTTCCAAATATGGCAATTATGGCAAGAGTATCGAGTGTTTACGCCTAGCCAGTTAGAGTTGCCCGTATCCACAATCGTCGTAGCTGCACCTTCCCTGTAGATATAGTTGCCCATACACATTTCCCTGGATGATTACAGTGGCTTACGAGGTCCATGCATCCCGGCTAGCCTTCTAAACAAAACAATAACAGAGTGTAAAACATGGACACACGGCACCCTTCGATGAAACGACATGCACTATCATACACGTAATCCACTCGTGCCCACACACACCCGCCTCCCGTTCTCTCGATCACGGTAGCCGGAGGAAGCAGGGAACGTCAGGTTTCTACAAACGTAATGGTCTGTTGGAGAGACAGACCCTTAGTAGTCCGCCATCTATTCCACTCGGTCCTGACGTCGTCTACCAATACTTGGCGGTCGGGTATCACTAATCCTTTCAGATTCCATTTAGGCCGAAACGGCGTGCGAAGAACCATGACGTATTCATGTCTAGCGCGGACCCAACGGCGTTTAGCTGTACTAGCCGCGCCGTGGAAGCGGAGAGACAATGAGCGAGCCTTGGAAGACGGGGAACGGGCTGACTCTAAGGACATAATGCAAAGAGGCAGCCCGCAGGTTAATGGGCGCCAGGCTAACGGATGATCTTAGCCACGTTGTCATACAAGAAGGGCTCCACACATTTGCCACCATACCGAGGCCCCCGTGGGAAGCGCAGAGAAAGTGGTAAAGAAGGAACGCTACGGCGGTAGAGATAGCGGCGTCTTGTGGTTACAGTGCCAGCCATTGCACAGTTGGGTTACACGGCCAGGGGGGCCACCGAGCCGCACAATTTAAGCCACCATTGTTCGAGGTGGGTGTGGAGGAGGGGGTCAAAACACCGCCCACTTAGGATTTAATCGCCAGGCGGGAGAAGCAACACAATAGCCGGTCCAAGCGATGAAGCTGGGGTACTTCAATTAAGTTGGCATCCAGCCAACCGTACCAAATAGTGAAAAACACATCAGATCGTATCCAGATAACCACTCGTGGGTATGCGATAGTTGCTGCGGATGCTGGCCAATAAAAATATAGATTGTTCATGAAATTCCGTGGCATTGTTAACTATGATAGATGCATGCTTAGGTACCAGCTAACATCGGTTGGTAAATTGTTATGGACCCCATAGGTGGGCCCTTGCCAACTGACGACTCGCCCTCCAATGCCCAAACCGGATTAACTGACTGGACCCTGAGGATGTAGCGAAGCCCCTTTCTTTGACTACCTGTGACCGGTAATCGGCTCGATTCATTGCACTTGGGCGACTAGGAGGCGCCCGTGCCTGACAGTTTGAAGGGCACAGTGTCGTCGCCACCATCCAATGTCTGAACAGCTGTAAATCCCGGTATAAAAATCGAGTGAGTCAAGTTTGCACCGAGGTGCAGGACTGTGGTGGTCGTACCGAGGCGATGCGGTGGGAATACGGAGGTAGAACCATTACCACAATTTTATATATATGCCACCAATAACACAATATAAACCATCTATCGAGCACGTGAAATGATTTTATTATTATTATTATTTTTGGGGGTCAAGGGTTTGACTAGTACCTGTGATTGTGATGGAAGGCGATGTTTAGAAGCATATCGCAACACTTTGGAAGTGGGTTTGAAGGAGTGGGCGGTGTGAAAGAGAATTTATCCGCTTCCGTGCGTCCACGCTGCTCTCTTCTCTCACCTGCCGCTATGACCATGGTTAATACTAGGGGATACACGGAAACCCGGGCCAAAGCGACAATCAAGGTGGAAGAACGTGAAGGTGTGAGCGGAGCGACGGCCAGACCGGCAGCTCCCGCTGGCTCCTCGGCGCTCGACCGTGCTACGACCCCTATTTTTATCGCCCGATTCCTGACGACTTAGCGTCATGGGAAGCGAAGTAGAGGGTCCCTATTGTGAGATATTAGGTAATATGGTAGATTTTTGGCGGTGGAGGCTGGTGAACAAGTCGCCCCCTCCCCTCCACGCAACACCACAGGCATTAGCAGGGGGGTCATACACGGCGTCAGCCGGGTCGGACAGATGCCGCCGCCACTTCCGTCAGGTCCCAAAGACCCCCCCCCGCCCCACCCTCCCTCCTCATCACTATCGTGCTCTCCTCGCTTTTTTAACGCCCACTGTGCCCGTAGGCCATTCCCTCTCCCGGACCGCCATAGTCACCCCTCTCCCCGTACCAGCCCATGAACAGTCCCAGTTCAGGTCTCCCGTCCATTGTCTTAGGTTGTGCTTCACCCGGATTAATTCGCTTTTGTTTTTTTACAGACGTCAACCGTAAATATACATAATATAACCAGTCGATCTCCCGAGTTCTCGACCCAAAAGTAGTAATTTAGGAGCCCAAGTGATTACTAGACAAATTAGGTACTAACGTCAATATAAGTGAACAGGGTAAAACAACAACAATAATGCATAGCGCTAAGGGAGTCAACCGCACCTTTGTTATAAACGCAGTTAGGATGGTGTAAAGAGGGTGTGGCCACGGTCATTCCGAAAATGAGGGTCTAGGGCCAGCTAAGCCCTGTGTAGCCTTGCCCTACACGCCGCAAATGACCGCCCAGTGACTCAACTTGCCACTCTGAGGCTCGGCTTAAGGGTGCAAGTACTAGTCGGAGACGAAACGAAAAGGGGCACCGGGATGGTAGTACTCCGTGGATGGTGGCGCTGGCGTTACCGGATCAACCAGTCGCGTTGCTACCTGTCGCACCCCTCTCCCGTTAGGCCCTTCAACTTGTCAGCCGTCTCTCCCTCGTCCCTCCCTCCTCCACCCCTCCTTCTTTCTTTTCGGCTCAGCCCTGTCCCGCAAGATACCGGCAGTTATCGTCACATTGAGTAGCCGCGCCAGGAGGACGGCTGTGAGTTGAGGGGAGGGAGGGGGTGCTCTTGACGCTGTTGTGTTTCCCCAACCAACCAGTCTGCTCTGTCCGTTCGTTGCACCATAGGTCGCCTCCCTCCGCTGCTCTAGACCGCTCCTCGCCACATCCCCGTTCGGCTCTCTCCCGTCCCCCCGCCCTTCCTATACCCCACCCCCCTCTCCTCGATTGTCAGGCCGACTCACGCCCGATCCCGTCGACTATATATAGACTACCACCCGCTCCCGTTTGTCAATTAACCCACACCACATCCTCACCTATCCGGTTGACACCCAGCCTTCTCCTTCGCTTTTTTCTTTAAGCACCGCACTAACCTTAGTCTCTTCACGATCCGTTTGATGACTCTTGCTCGCCTTGGCTTGTGACAAAATTTTTTGATTACTTCACCTCCGCGACACCTTAAGTCGTTGATTATTATTATTTTTCATTTATCTCACTCTATAGGTTCATTGCCCAGCACCACCCACCCCCCTCCGTATTTGCTCACCATGCTGCGTATCCCTATCGTCATCTCCATGCTGGCCGCCCTGGCTGCCTCGGCCCCTCAAAACCAGGTGGTTTCCTCGTTCACCGAGATCTGGCGCCCGTCCACCGCTGGTCACCAGACCGGTCGTCAGATCGAGGCTATCACCAACGAGGAAGTGGAGGATTTCCGCCACGAAGCGCACACCCGCCCTGGGCGCCACGTGCAGTTTAATGACGTGCTTGAAGAGATTGAGGATGAGGAGACAAACCACCGCTTCACCACCCAGCAGCCCTTTGACTTGGCCAAGCACGATGAGATCGTTGGCCACCAGACAACGGCTGGAATCGACAGCGAGAGTGCCACCACTCACAATACCATCACCCACACCACCTCCAAATCGATGGTGACCGTCTTCGCTGACTCGCATCTGCACGACGGAAAGTGCGGTCCGGCCGGTGTGGCCCCGCATTTCTTGGCCCAGGAAACCCGCGCTCCGGCCCACCACTACTGCACTTCCTCCGGCTACGCCTGGCCCGATGGTTCCGGCCACCCCGCCTGGGAGGCCGATTTCGGCCGCTACACCGACGGTTTCACCGCCGGCCCGAACGGCGAGTACGACGGCAACCGGGTGGTCTACATCATCCCGGCCGCTGGTGGTTCCTACGTCGTAGTCAACAACGAGAAGGACTGCGTCACCGACTTGTACTTCTGTACCGAGGAAGTCCGGTGCTCCACCCACGCTACTTGCATCGAGGCTATCAAACAGGGCAAGTGCAGCAAGCAGGATCAGGTTCCTTTCCCTGCCACCACCACCACTAACTACCGTCAAGAGGAGACCGTCCAGCTGCCTACCACCCCGGCCCAGCAGTCCACTCAGACCGAGACCACTAAGAAAGTGACCGAGGTTCCCTGCGACGAAACCAGTAAGGGTACCCAGACCGAGACTATTACCAAGGAGGACCATATCCCCGCCCAGAAGCCCGCTCCGGTCCAGCAGTCTACCCAGACCGAGACCATTACGAAGGAGGACCACGTCCCCGCTCAGGAGCCCGCTCCGGTCCAGCAGTCTACCCAGACCGAGGCCGTTAAGAAGGAGGATCACGTCTCCGCCCAGAAGCCCGCCCCGGTCCAGCAGTCTATCCAGACCGAGACCACCGAGAAGGTGACCAAGGCCCCCTGCGACGAAACCAGTAAGGGTATCCAGACCGAGACCATTACGAAGGAGGACCACATCCCCGCCCAGAAGCCCGCCCCGGTCCAGCAGTCTACCCAAACCGAGACCACCGAGAAGGTGACCAAGGCCCCCTGCGACGAAACCAGTAAGGGTACCCAGACCAAGACTATTAAGAAAGAGGACCACATTCCGGCCCAGAAGCCCGCTCCGGTCCAGCAGTCCACCCAGACCGAGCCCACCGAGAAGGTGGCCAAGGTTGTTCCCTGCGGCCCCAGCACTGGCGTTGAATGCTTCGACACCACCCGCCGCACCGAGACCACCACCCGTACCGTCAACGGTGTAACTACTGTTATCGACCAGAAGAAGAGCGAGAACACCGTACCCGTCAAGCCCACCGAGCAGCAGAAGGCTACTCACGTCCCATTCTACCCCGCGCCCGTCAAGGAGCACAAGAAAGACACCCACGTCCCGTTCTACCCCGCGCCCACCAAGGAGCACAAGAAGGACACCCACGTCCCGTTCTACCCCGCGCCCACCAAGGAGCACAAGAAAGACACGCACGTTCCGGCTATTATCACGCCCGTGGTTTCGGATGTGACCACCACCGAGGTAGTGACCGAGAAGGAGCGCAACTGCTACAACGTGTGCAATGACGTAGGCGCCGAGGGTTCGGAGCTCAAGGACGTAACGATGGAATGGTGCGTCCGTATGGTGAAGGTCGCTGTTAAGGACGGCAAGACCCCGTGCGGCGAGGACGTGGTCGACGCGTTCAAACGCCATGTCCGCGAGGAATACTTCAAGCAGTTCGGCTCGACCCCTGAGGAGGACGCGCGTCTCGAGAAGGAGAAGGTGCACCACGCCGCCGGTTATACCGCCGACCAGGCTAACGCTGCCCATGCCCAGCACTCAGCCGTGCGTACCCGCGAGTTGGTCGACAAAGATATCAAGGAGCGCCAGCACGTCCTCGAGTTAATCGAGAAGGATATTGCTAAGGTCAAGGGCCTGCTGGCAGGCAAGACCCTTAGCGACCCGGAGCGTGCCAACATGGAGAAGGAGCTGGTCCGTCTGCAGAAAGAAGAGAAGACGGTCCTGGCCACCTTGGCAGCGCTGGAGTCGGAGTACCACGCTTTCAACACCGTCGCCCCCGTGATCGTCGCCGAGGCAAACAAGGAAGTCGCTGCCGATAAGAAGCGCAACACCGCCGAGCACGACAACCTCCTCCATACGACGACCTCCGCGAAGACCACCAGCGATATCCTGGAGCTCATCTCTCTCCATAAGCGGTCGCACGAGGCTGCTGTAACCTCGGAGGAACTTGCTAAGCTGGAGATTGCAGTCAAAGCGACTACCGAATCCTTCCAGAGCCTGAAGGCGAGCAACACCTTCACCTCCGAGGACCTCGCCAAGATTGAGAAGGCCTTCGCCGACTTGAACAAAGCCCTTGCGGGTAGCAACAAGGCCCAGTAAAAGAAGATGTACGACCGAAGCCATCTACGGTCAGATTCTTTTTGTTGGCATCCCCTGTTTTAAATACTGATGGTCATGGGCGCTAATAACCACCAACTCTAACCTTCTTTCCCTTTTACTTCAGTTCCATCTGTGATTTGGTACATCTTTTGTATCCACCCCTCCCTTCCACTCACAATTTTTTTTTCACCTACCCCCTCGATATCGCCATATGACGCTTGAGTTGGCCCTCGTGGGTTGATCAAGTTCTACCATGTTAGTTTATTTACGAACCGGGTGGCTTTTTTTTTGGACCACCTGGTGATGACTATTATTGTTTTGTTTTTCTATGGCTTACCAGTAGCTCGATAACGACCTGATATTTTTATACTGACAGATTGATAAACCTAAAATTATATTCTTATAACGTGATGGTCACCATTTTCCCCAACCTTATGACTAGTGAGTCCACGAATAGTAATAAAATGAACCTACCGGTCCTTTTTTTATACAATCCCCTCCCAGCTTTTAATACGACATTATGATAGAGTGGTGTTCGTTTGGGATTGTGTACAAGATTAACGAAACCTACTATCATTACAACTTGCCAGATCTCGGCCCCCATACCAATGGGTAGGGAAGGGTACTCCTGCTGGTCACGGTGGCTACAAAATATGCGGTAGGTGTTTACATTGAACATCCGTGGACACAAGACACACGCAAGCTGGCGGGTCGGCTGATAGCCCCTATCGCCCTCCACCAGTAGGGGTTCCCCACTTAGGGCGCCGTTGTCTTGCCGCCCACCTACCTCTTTGTACCCGCCCCCCCCACCCTACCCAATCCGCAGAACTATAAGTTGTCTGTATGTTTTTTTACGAGTATTTCCGCGTCTGCCTTTTTTTACCCTAAAAAAATATTCCTTCTGTATAGGTATTTCCACGACCACTTTTACGTTTGAAAAGCCTCCATTCCTCTCAGAGTGATTCCCTCGTCGTGGCCATCCACTCCTACATGTCACAAACGCATTTGATTTAGCTTTAGGTTTTGAATCATTTTGTACCTTAACCCATTCCCCCTTCACTCTGGTCCATTTATCTGCCTTCATCGTTCCACCCCTCCCTACTTCAACTTTTCCACACCGGATCAATTTCCTCTCCTCCTTCCTTTTCACCGCCTTTCGTTTCAATCACCATGAGCAATCTCCTCGATCAGTCCCTCGATGCCATCGTTGACGAGGATATGAAGAAAAGCCGCCGCGGCCGCCACTCGCAGGCCCGTTCCAACACGCGTACGGGGGGGAAGAGATCCAACGGCCCCCGCCGGCACCAGCCCTACGCCACCACCGCGGCTGCCACCCCTTTTGTTGCCCCTACCGTCCCGACCCAGCTTACTACCATCGCTTCCCGACGCAATCCAATCAACACCCAACTCACGCGCAAGATCCTCATTTCCAATCTTCGCTACAATGTGACCAAAGAAGACCTCCTTGAACTCTTTGGTCAAATGGGAGTGCTTAGCGTTCAGCTGATGTGCGGCCCCGACGGTCGTTCCCTCGGGACAGCCACCGCGGTATTCCGGCGTGGTGAGGACGCCATCCTCGCCGTGGAGACTTATAACCGCGTGACCCTCGATAGCCGTCCCATGCGTCTTGAGCTCGTCCAATCCCCCACGCAACTCTCGGCCGTCTCCGCGGCCACTCCGGTCATTCCGTCGGCGACGTACCACCCCGCCGGCATGCCCATGGTGCCTATGTACGGTGGTATGAATAACGCCGGTGGCCCTATGCGTGTGAACAGGCCGAATCACCGTTCCCAGCAGCAGCAGTCGCGGCGGAGTGCGGGTGGTGATGGTGCTTCGCGAGGCCGCAACTCGCGCCCCCCCGTGCCAACCACTGCTTCTCTGGACGCTGAGATGGACGAGTACATGGCCGCACGTGACTAAAAAAACCACCACCACCACCACCTAAACAGCAACAGCGGCAAGGACAACATGGGCAGGGCTTTGTGGAAGAGGAGGACCTACGCGGCCCAGGCCACTCCCATCCACCTCTATCCTAGCGAATGAACCTACACCGCCCCTCCCCTCCACACCATGCCTACGCAATATACCGCATTTCTTTATGTGAGCGCCCGGACGGTTAGCGTTCTTATTTTCCGCTACAACCTGTTCTCTTGTACGTGCCTTCCCTCAATATCTTTTTTTTTCCTCCTCGTAACAACTTTTCACTAGTCAATATATTTTATCCTGGATGCAATCTTACGGGCCACATAAATGGGGCCCATGTCTTTTTCAGGTTTTATGATGCGCTGTGTCTTAGGTGGCCGATGTAGATGTGCTTCCGTCCGCCAAGAATAATTGTCACCCTAAAAGCTGAGGGGGGTGGGGTTCAGAAGTCATACCTATCCTAGGCACTACGGGCCACTCACCAGAGGTTGCCGCGGGCTTGCTCCAGTGGCCGGGCGAGTGGGTTCTGTGGGTTGGCGTTTGCGTCCTTACCCTTCACCTTGTCCTTGCTGGCTTTGGTCTTACCCGCCGCCGATTCCTTCCGGGGATTATCCGGCTGGTTCAGGGTCCGGCCGCCCTTGATGGCCAGTAGGATGTCGTTAAGCGCCTGTCGGACTCCGGCGGCAGGTGGCCGTTGGGCCTGACCGCCCTCGGCATTCAGGGGCTGCTGCCGACCACCATCAACCGTCGTGACCATATGCTCAGCCAGGGCCCGACGGATATCCTCGATAGCCACTCCGGGGTGCGTCTGGGCTTTACCTTGGCCCTCAACCTTCTTTACTTTATCCTCCTCGTCATCGGAATCATCATCATCGTCGTCGTCATCGCTGTCGTCGCTATAGTTGGCGCCATTTGCTGGGAACGCACCTTCGTCGGATTGGGCATCGCCGTCAGGTTGTAGCCGACCTTGGCTGTCAACCTTATGGAAGTTGCCGTCCGCATCGGCCACGAAAAATACGGCCTGGTTAGCCAGCTCGGCAAACACCTCGGGGTCTAGTTGGTGTCCCCGAGGCGGTCCGTGGTCGTTATTCCCAGTTTGACCTTGGGCCGCTTGAGCGGCGAGGGCGGCCTGCTTATCAAACGGATGGGTCAGCCTGTGATGCAGGTTGTGGATGATGGTTGCGAGGGTATCGGTATTTTGCCCCGGTTGTAGGCGTTCGGTGGCCGCCTTGAGCATCTCAAGGTCGGGTCCCAGGCCTTCGTAGACAAGTCGCTGCCACACGGTCTGGATGGCCTCAATCTCCGTCTCGGTCCATGCCGTCTGTTTACGCGTGTGTAGGGTCCCGCTGCTGGCGAGGGTGAGCTGTTCCTCGATCCACCGCAGGAATAGGTTCTGGTGTGCGACAGGCGAATGTGTCCGGCCCAGCGGGGTTAGATCCCAGTCCTTGTCCCCGGGGCGTGGGTTTTTGCCAATGTCGGCGGCAGCGTTAGGCTTGGTGTTGGCGGCCGGGGCCGTGGTATCCTTTGACTGGTCCTGAGTCGCGGCCCCGTCTCCGATATGTGCTTGCTGTTGCTGCTGTTTTAGGTGGTCGCGCACCTGGCGTTCATACTCGGCGTCCGTGACCAACCGGTGGCATCCAATCTCCCCGTACTGCTTCTTGGGTTGCGCGCGGAAGGCCGGGTCCTTACAGAGGAACGGGGTATTGATCACCATCACGTAGTTGCAGATAGCCACCTCGTGCACAGATGCAATGTGCTCGGTCTCGTCCGGGACACAATGGTACTGAATCTGGATGACCCGGGGCTTGCCTGTCACGTCGCATACGGTACCCCCGCTCCACTCCTGGCTCAAGTAGGCGTGCTCGTCGTTGGCATAGAGCGACGTGTAGGATACGTCCTTAGCCTCAGCGGAGTGGGCTGCGCGACCGACGGCTGGGTGGGCAGCGGCGTTGGGGTTGTCTCCAAACTGGAGGGCCATCAGAGGCTCACCCTCAGGGGTACTGAGGCTTCGCACCCGGTGGCTGTACTGCCCTAGCACATAGTCAAAATTCATACCGGAGATACCCTCCTGCGGGTCCATATTGGTGTAGCGGAACTGCCGGACGTGGCCTCGCGGACAGTACTCGTAGGTCCACCAACCTTGGAAGTAGTGCAGGCACTGCGGCTGGTTCTTAGTCTTCGTCTGACGCACGGCCGCCGCGTGGTGAACGGGGCCCTCGTTGATGAGTTGCAAGCCACGTTCGATCTGCGATCGGCCGTCCAAAGGCAGAAACTCTTCGTCGTCCTCACTATCATTCGGTGGCCTCACAGCGGTGGCGGCGGCGGATGGGCCCGGTGTCGCGCCCGTCGTGGTACCAGCGGTCCCCAGCGTGTCGTCGTCGCTACTATTGAGCGCCTCGACGGGTTCAGGAAAACTGGCCAGTGGATTGAAACAGATGAAGGTGGTGCCGGTGGTCAGCTGCATCGGGATGGCCTCGTACCAAACAAACTGGTCTTGGTCATCCTTCTGGTCTAGAGTCTCGTCGACGGGTAATTCGAACAATCGAGCGAGGTCATCCTGCCACGTGGAAATGAGTTGCAGGTGCTGGATATGGATACGCGACTTCTGGAGCACGGCTTCGGCTCGGGTGACGCCCAATAGTTTCTGGTCATCCACGACCTCGAAACGCTGCTTGCCAAGGATGTCCTCGTAAAGGGCCGGTTTGAAGTTGGCGGCCGCATGAGGAGCGCTGGCTAGGACCGCCAGGAGAGCCAGGCCATATAGGGTTCGGTGGCGGGACGTGGCGCAGGATAGGCGCTGCCGAGGCATGGTGGACGGTGGGGATGGAATCCTTTTTCGTTAGACAGCTAAAGTTAATACGTGCTGTGCATAGGACAGAGGAGATGGTCAAAGAGGTTAAGACATCGATAGTGGGGAGTGACGAGGGCGTTGTAGATACGTGCAGCGAGAGCGAAGGGAGGGTCTTAAGCCAGGGTTGCGGGACCAGCAGGGGAATGGGAAATTGGAGCTAAAGCTAAACCGTGAGGAGGGCTAGTTGAACGTCAGTGAAAAGGACACCGAGAATGCACTGGCCTGTCTAGCCTCAGGGTCTTGTGGTTCACCCCTACTGGGGGGGGGAGAAGAACGAGAGGTGGCCACCTTGTGTCGTACAGAGGATACTCGCCGTGCTACTCCGCCGCCTCTCTCCTGTTCTCCACCGCACCATCCATTAAGCCGTGGACGTTTGGTTGATAAAGAGGCTAGATCAACATGCGGCTCTTGCCACAGGTGGGCCAAAAAAAAGGGGGGCGGGCTTCCTTGGAGGGCTCCCTGCAGTGAGTATGGGTAGCATCTCTCGCATGGTGCTGTGGTCGGGCGCGTTGCCCTAGGGAAGGGTACGAAGAACGTAGACCATTAAGGGAGGGTCACTTGGTGAGTAAGCCCAAACAAAGAATGGTTTATAGTTTGTACACTTGAGAAAAATTCAACTTCGTGCCCAATTCGGCCGCCTTGCGAATGTGGACTAGCGGGAAATGGGATACCTTCTGCAGTAGTCGACGGGTCTGGGACTGGTTTGTCCTCTATGGTAGGGCGGGGTCGGACTGCATCCCGGTCCGGTTTAACTATCGGAAGGCCGGCGTCTTTCAAGTCATGATGATGCGAGCCTTGGTGATGGATATCTGGCCCGGGTAGACCTAGTAGGAAGGCAGGGTAGGAAGGTTGTGCTTGACGGGAGCCTTCGGCGGTGGATTGCGGAGTGGTCTCGGCGGATTCCTCGGCTTCACGTGATTAGAGTCTAATGGATACTCTGGCCTCAAGAGCGCCTTGTTAGTTGAGGGGCGTGTAGCTTACTAGCCGTGCCATTTCGAATGCTAGCCGGTAGGCCAGCATAAAAGGGACTATCAACATGGTTATTTATAGATATATGTAGGCCAAACTCTCAAAAAGGCCACCGCCGGTTTATGCCCGCATTAGTGGATGGATAGCCCACCCCGCGACGCACCAGGTCCGCTCTGCATTGTTTCCTTGACCTGTACGTAGGTTAGGATACCAAACCCCACAAAAATCCCGGTGGCGCCGACGAATACATTCCATCCGAGGTGCTGGTTGTAAAACATCACGTCGATGACTGCCATCACTGGTATGGTGGTCATGACGCCGACACTGGCAAATAAAGGGCCGGTGAGGGTGAGTACGACGAGAATAGCGGCGTTATACAGGATACCAAAGAAGGCGTTGAGGAGTAGCAGGCGGAGAACGGCCCAAGCAGGTAATTCAAACACCTCGTAGCCAATAAAGTTGAGGATAGGGAGAGGCACCCAGCACACCAGTAGGGTACTCAAACCCAGTCCGGCCATCATGGCGTCCAGGAATAAGAGCGAGTGGTAGTCACGGACCGTGCCGTACTTCTTGTAAACCACTTGGTACAATCCGATGAGGACGGCACAGAGGACGGACACGAAATTACCAAATACCTCCGTCTGGGACGACGTGGCGACAAGCGGAGAAGATGGGCTCTCGCTGTCGCCACCGGTACTGACCAGAGTCATAAGGAGGACGCCGAGGACGCTGATGATGATGGCTACAATCTTGCCGGTCATCAGTCGCTCCTTAAGGAGGAGTACCGAGAAGGCGTAGCAGTACACGGCCGAGGTGTTGTACGTCGCGGTGACGATGGCGCTTGAACTCACGAGGCCGACGGCTACGTACCACAGGTAGGCGGCGAAGTTGAGTAAGATCGAAAAGTAGATACTGCGGATTAGCATGAACTTGACGACGGTCAGGTGGTACCGACGCGGGATCCGATTCTTGCGGCCGTGGGTGTGTGACGACCGCCGGCGGCGCATACCACCACCCGCGCCGCCGGCGTCTTCTAGGAACCCGTAGTCGCCACTAGAGGAACCACCGTGGTAGGGCGTACGGGGGGCGGCCGGAGTCTGGACCATGTTGATGAGATCATGCGGGGCGAACTCCTCGCCAAGAGAGTGTCCGCTGTGGGCCATCAATTTGGCGCCGCCAATCATGACCTCATCCCACTGCCTTGCGAGGGATCGGCCGGGTGGCCGTAGCCGCTCGAAAGCGAAATGGAGGGGGAGCATCAAAAAGAGGCACGAGTGGGCGACATATAGAATAAAATAGGGTTTTTCGTAGGCGTAGTAGGACTGGATATTGCGCGAGATGACGGTCTGGGACACGAATGAGAGGATACAGATGCCGAGGCAGACGGAGCCAAGGAGAAGACTCCCGGAGGGGCCGCCGGTTGCGTCACTGGTGCCGCGCGCGGAGTTGCGACGTTTGAGGTCCAGAGAGGTACTCGGCGTGGGGAGCGCCAAAGGGGCGTAGTCATCGAGTCCGTCGACAGAGAGGTGGGAATCCTGGTCGTCCGAGTCCTCTGCCCGGTCGTCGCTATCGTAGGCGATATCGCTCAGGACCCGGCTGGCGGTGGCAAATCGTTGGGGGAAACCCGCCTGGGCGCTGAGCGGACTGTTCGTGTCGCCACCCACTTTGCCGGTATGGCCGCCGCTGTAAGGGGCCGTGCTGGCGAGAGAGCCCGGCTGCTCGTCACGGGACCCGTAGTCCACCAGGGCGTTCGGCGGGAGGGATCCTTCGTCCCAGGTGATGGATGTCGTGGTGCTGTCGTCGCGATCGTTGGGGCTTCCGTTCGACGCGGTGACGGCCGGGCCTAGGGTTAGTGGTGAGGTGGGCAATGACAGGGACGAGGACCGCCGGGCACCGGACTTGCGGCCGGGGAGCAAAGGTGACATTGCGGCTAAGTGGAGGGCGAAGGTAATTGTCTGGTCGCACAGGCGAGGAGGTGAGGGCCGGAGGGAGAAAATAGGGTACAAGGTAGACCTATCACAAAGGCATCAGACCAGGGCCCAAAAATAGTGGGTATGTACAGAGCAAGCGTGGGGGCGGTCGGGTTATGTGCGGAGCCAGAGATAAAGAAGGGACAGCCAGGTTTACAGAGCCGCAGGGGAGGAAGTCCACGGACGACGTCCAGGTGGAGAGAGAGAGAAAGAGAGAGAGGAGGGCCAGGTGAGACCCTCGGGGCTGAGGGGCGGAGGTCGAAGTGGGGAGGGGCTCAATGGGGTCACCTTGGCCGACGCATACAGGGCGGGACGGGGACGAAGCACGGTGCGACTGGCCTACTTGTTAGTCGAGGTCCAGCCAACGAGCGAAAGTTGTGCTGATCGCAATTGGCTGATAAACGGGGAGACGTAAGGTTGGCTGACGGGCCGATTAAGTTGGCGCAGCAAATATAAACCTAAGGGCTAGTCGGCGGGATGGTAAAGCTACAGAAAGGGTTAGGCTGAGGGGCAGCGGACAGGTGCCATTATAGGGAGGGACGGATGTTCAGCGCCGTTATAGGGGGGCGAGGGGTATATAGAGACGATATAGGGCAAGTTGGGCACTGTTGATATCCACCGCAGAAGAGGCTTGTCGTCACGCCCCAGAAGATGTATGGCCTTTGCCCCCCCCGCGATTGTCAGTGCCCTCCAATCCGTGGCGTATAACCCCCCTGGCCAAGGTGGGAATGGGCAAGGTACAGTACAATGTACATGGTAGCGTGTGGGAGTGGAAGGGTGTTACCAGGCACAATCCGCTGCGACCGGGCGAGCCATGGCGCGGTACTGCTAGCTGGGTTTGAACTAGATGGTCCTGAGGATGATGGTCAAGCGACGTATTATGCCGGATCAGTAGTATAGCTCCGCCCCGTGTCCGCTCCGTTGCGAGTAAGCATACATTGTCAAACGGTACCGTCTAGATATTTCATTTTTCAAAGTCCGACGACAACGGCCCAAATCATTAACCAAAGCATACACTATGACGTAGAGTAGGGGCTTTTTGGCCGCATGTAGCAATCGGCGTTGTAACGGTCGTTGGACAGCCAGGAAATGGCTAGCCGGGTGTTATTGAAGCCATACCTTGGGTGCAGATGCCCAGGAAAACCTCATTGGCTATGGCATTTGCCATCGAGGATCGCAAGGCTGCGTCGGTCTTGCTAATTTGTTGCCGCCAACTTGGGGCTAAGGAACTAGACACGGTATGTGGCTGACAACCCACCTACCGCCGGAGGTTCGTAACTTTCGGTACGGTCATCAGGGCGAAGTGGTCCACCCGGCCAGTCCGCTGCCAGCCCCTCCGGGGAAAGTGGTGCATGATGCTCCCAAAATCCCACCTGTCTAGAAACGTGGATGGGCTTTTGCTTATCGATGGGCGGCTGGCACCAGGTGAAAGGCCACAGGTCCGACCCGTGACGAAGGTCAGGTCAGCGGTCATTCGTACCCTGACTAGACTCGAGGCGCTGGGGCTTCGCAGTCGCCTAATCCCCGAATAGCCCATTACTGGGACAGGTTTGTCATATTTGTTGTTTGAATAGCAGCGAGTGTGTCGGGGGGTCTTGGCACAATGTCACCCTGGGCCCGAGGACCTTGGTGCAACGCTTCCTATATACCACACCCATAATGTTCTAGACCAGACGGAACCGGTGGTTCCCTGGCAATCTCCTGTTTATGGCACGAAGCCTAGACAACAGTGACTGTGGCGTCTAGTCATGCTTTTGATCTGAATAAACAAGGAGGGCTATGGGTTAGCTACGAATATATAGTTCAGTTAGAGGTCTTTGATCAGATTGTGGGATAATGTTGGCAGTGGATGGGCTTTGAGGGATCGCAGTGCGACCATGAATACCGTAGCGGAGTGGGAGGTCGTCTGTACGCGGGCGTTGGTCTATCACAGTCAGCAGTGGCTGTCGGTTCTCGGTTACAGCGCCCAACCTCTACACAACGACGGCGCCATTGGGCAGCCTGGGAAGGGGAAAATGGCGAAAGAGGGAGGCGCAGGGGTGCATCGGGGAATGTTGAGGGCTATGTCAGACGGTGAACATATACAGGTGCACAATCGGAGGAGGGGGAATGCCAAGCCCTATTGACCACATCATCTATAGGGCCTCTCCTCGTCCCATCAAGAGCTTGGGAAACTACTTGTCCGGCCCACCTCCTACTATATGCCCAAGACCGTACTGAATACGGTTGCGTATTTTAGTCGCAGCGTCTACCCTTGTCACCTAGCACTAGGTTACATGCTTTATCCACCCGACGTGGCACTTGGAACCTCTGCCCGCGGCCTCTCCGGTTGTTACCACAGTGTACTCTTACCGAATCTACCTACGTAGCTTGCATTCTCGCCCTACCGCCCATGCTCACCCTCCCTACTGTCTGTCCATGGCTTCCCTGGTCGACATTCGCGCCTGGCAGATCCCTATACCGGACCTGGCCCTCCTGGCCGGCGTCCACGTCCTACTGATTGCCCAGTACTACGTCCTGAGCAAACTAGCGGCCCGGTCGCCGTGGCGCCGGCCCCTAGGTTACCTTGCCCAAGTGGCTCTGGTGCTCCTGCCGCTCGGGTTCCGCAGCCGCCATTCGGGCCTCAGTCAGGCTGTGGTGACTGTCCTGGCCTTCTACTTCACCCTTAAGCAGTTGGAGGCCACGGCGACCTACGGATACTACCAGCGTGACCTCCCTGTTGCAGGGTCGTCTAATGGTGAAGGTATTGCCGATACCACGGCGCCAAACGACTCTAAATCAACCCGTCGCTTGCCGCTGAACTTGCGGGAGTACCTTATCCAAGTCCTGCGTTCTCACCCGTCCCCGGCGTCGGCTAAATCGTTTCCATATCTTCAACCGGGCTTCCATCCCGACCCCACTCCCACCGCCACTGGTTACTACGATTTGGTCACGGGAGACACCCTCACCGCTACCGCCGCCGCCAACCTGACCGACGTCAAAATGCCCGTCGCAAACCGCCTGCGATCGGTGGCGCGGTGGACCAATGACCCGCCAGCCGCTCTCTGCCAGCGTCTCCATCTCACTGGTTACTTTTACTACCTCGCCCAAGCCGCCCTTTATTCCCTGGGCGTTATCCTTCTTGTCCGTGGCCAGCTGCTCCATCCTAGTCTCGCCGACCCGTCGGCCGCCCGCCGCCACTACCAAACCACCACGTTCCCGGCCCCCCTCACCTGGTCATGGGCGGTGGACAGCTACAGCAGTGCCTTCCTTTTCTACTGGGGCATGAACGTCTGGTTCAACCTGGCCTACGGCGGCGCGGCGTGGTATCTTGGCTTCCCCATGCCCGTCCTGTTCGATAATCCCTTCCTGGCTACCTCCCCGCGCGATTTCTGGAGCCGCCGGTGGAATATTCTGTTTAAGGATGCGTTCCACGTGGTAGTGTTTCTCCCCGTCTACCGGCGCCTGGCTGGCCTGGTGAACCGGTCGGTGGCCATGACCGTGGCTGCACTGGCAGTGTTTCTCTTTAGCGCCCTCATGCACGAGTATGTGCTCATTTGTATTGCCGGCCGGTCGAATGCTGAGGAATTGGCCTTCTTTGCCGTCCATGGGCTCCTGACTTGCGGTCAGGTTCTGGCCCAGCAGACCCTGCAACGGTACGCGGTGGGCACGCTCTTCCCACCTTCTGTTCGTCAGGCCTGGGCTTGGTTCAACCGGACACCCATGGCCACCTTGGCCTGCATCATCCTCAATATTTACCTGCTTTTATGGACGGGACCGCTCTTCCTCCACCCGTACCTTCGTAATGGCTTCCATGTATTCCTAGCACCTTTATACTTTCCGCATCACTCGTAAGAGCGGCGTATCGCCACGGATGATGCTGAACCGCAGCATGGCCACCTTTCGGCCCGTGGCGGGGCGTTTTAGTTGTTAAACTTTCCCCGATGGTCCCCTAAACATCATCTACTGTAGCCATGCTGTCAAGACAATGGCCTACGCAGGTTACTCCCGCCAATTGATACTGGGGAGATGTGGAACCCTCCGTTGTACATGCTCCATGAAGTATTGAGTTACTCAGATATAAGTAGTGTTTATAATACCATCCATCACTATGTTCAACTTGGTAAGTTTGTTCCACTCAGCTTTTAAAGCAGGCCATGAATCCATTTGGCTGGCGTCTGGCAAGATCAGAACTCCGAAGGTTCACAGCCGTCTCCAGTGTGGTTAATTTATTTCCATGAGGTTGTTATATTTTTATTTGCAAACTAGTTTGCGCCATGCGATGATGGATATCATGACACTGGTGTGTAGTATTTGTGGTGTGTGTCCAATGAATCTGCGGTTCGATGGAGGCAAATTGTGCGTCTAACGAGCCGAGTTGTTTGGGTGTGCGTTTGCATTGATGGACATACAGCAAAGTGAGAAACGTTAGAAGGATGGCACAAGGTTGAGCTTATTAGTACACTGTCTCACAGCAGGCTACACTTATTTCATCCATCTCTTAGATGAGGCTTCTCTGCTCAGCCAACTCACCTTTAGGGTGCCTCCCCTCCATTACATTGAATGGAGAGTGGCCCAAGTATCTTGCTTTTGTTGTAGCTTAGCCCTGCGATAACAAGGCCGGAAAGTTCTGTATGGACCTGGTAGGGAGTAGCCTTTGTGCTGGCACTTCACCCGTGGCTTCTGGTCAGCAGTAGTAGTGGCCTTGCACTTTGCAGCCTTGGCAGGTGCCAGACCGTCACCGCCACCATTCTGGGATTTTATACACTGGAACTACTCCGGAGTCTCGCCATTAACCTAGAGGCTCAAGAGGATGGTGGTGTAGTAAATACACGGGAGTTGAGAGTAAGATATAAAATTAGAGGGTTATATGGCAGTCTCTCGTTTATTGAGGCGGCCGGCGGACAGATACTATATATCCATTTCGGCCTTGACTTCCAACAGTTGTTGTTAAGTAACAGCAGTGATGAATACATCATAGGACAATAATAAGGGAAAAACACAGCATGAAGGAGACGAGAGGACAACGAAACATTCTATGCTAAGAAAGACGAATCATGGGATAATGCTTCAAACGGTGCAGGCGACTTCGATGGACTTGGTTTGTTACCGTTCCGAATCCAGGTGAGAGGTCGCTGTTAAGGCTATGAGCAGAAGTTGGCGATTATTCCGACCACAATCATCATCAACGGTGGTGAATAACAGCCCGGATCAGGTTTCAGCCCAGTCATCAATGGCATTGACCTAGGCTAGTATGGCAAGTAGCGTCTACCTGGCACTGTCGGTGCAGCTTGAGGACTTGGTGACATCAACAGCAACAGGCGCAACGCAGGATCCACTCGTTCTGGCGCAAAATACGATGATGCATACTGGCTAGCCACAACCCGCGCAAACAAAGCGTCCCCCAAGACATACAGTTGGCGAGTGGGTAGTGCGAGTTTCCCATCTCAGCAGGCGCAAAAATAACTCTGCTGCTATGCGAACACCTTTACAAAATACAGTAGTTTAATTCCGGGGGTAGGGTGATAGCTTAAACTTTCATGTGCCGTTGCCCAAGCCCAGGGCATGGAATGTAGCCCGTACTTTACGTAGTGGTTGGCGGGGACTGTGGAACCAGGAGGCCTGACTTTCGGGGGTAGCAG
Source organism: Tieghemiomyces parasiticus (assembly GCA_027575765.1). Taxonomy (NCBI): domain Eukaryota; kingdom Fungi; phylum Kickxellomycota; class Dimargaritomycetes; order Dimargaritales; family Dimargaritaceae; genus Tieghemiomyces; species Tieghemiomyces parasiticus. The sequence continues at coordinate 21,685 of JANBPT010000333.1, read as the reverse complement.
GTCGTGTCTGGTATATATATATATATAAACAAAGCTGACTGCACCACCTTGGGTGGGGTATGGCCTCGGCAAGTCTCAACTGGAACAGGACCACCTTTAGGGCGCCGCCTCTGGCGACGAGGGCCAGCAGGGGGATAATAATTGTACGCCCAGGTCTCATCACCCGTGACGATGGAGTCCAGCAGGCAGTCATTGACCCCGGTTATCCTCTGCAGGTAATTGTTGCCGAAACTTATCCGCTGGTGGGACTGGTCATTGGCGATGTCGTGGAGGACCCAGCAGCTGAAAAAGCTATACAGCCCCAAGTCCCTGCGTAGGACACTGCGCATGGTACTAGGGAAAATGCGGCAGGCATGAACTAATTAGGCCGTAAGCTGAGGGGCATCCTCCGACAAAACTAGGATTATGGCCTCACAAGGTTGTTTTTTTTTACAATGCTTCCAGACAGGTAACCGGCTCTGGGACCACCATCAGGGGAGCAGTGGCTCTTATAAATGCGAGCTAGTTACCAGTTAACAGTGGTATGGCAAGGGGAAGCCAGGTCCAGCATGCCAGTCGGCTCAGATAAAATGACATCGGCCCTGCAATCCCTGAAATTATAATAGTTAATGATGACCCGTACATCGCGGTTGGGTCTATTAGATTGAAGGGAGGGAAGGGATTTCAGAAGTCGACGTGACAAAGAGTAAAAACGCCAGCTGTAAAGTGAGGAGCAATCTAGTGCTACAATAGTTTAGATGGTTCGATTCTTCTTGGACATTTCCAATATAGTTCTACAGCACCAATATGTGAGACCTCCAGCGTTGCCTACTCGAAACGTTTTGGACCACCTATAACAAGAGGAGGTGCTAGGGGACAACAGGACTGTATTTTTTTATTTACTTATGTAATGCACAGGGGCAATCAGCCAGGGCCGGCCTGAATCCACCCGGTGGCACTAAACCCAGAACGACTCCGGCTTTTTTTTTTTTACTTGAGCGACTGCTTACAGGTCTAAGCGGGTCTCGAAGTCAAGCACCTCCCAGTAGTCGGAGTGTAGATACTTAGCCTCGGCGTGAGAGAGACAGTGGTTGGGTGAACCCCCGCTTTTTTTTCAGGGTTCGAGGGTGTCGAATCACCACAGTTGCCTCGCACTGCTGCTACCTCTGCCCGTGACAGGCATCACCACTCTAAAGTCTCTAGGTCCTGGGGGGACTCGGAGGAGGAGTACCTATGCCATGGCCAAGGGGAGCATGATTACGCTGACCCCCAGGGCTACGCGGGGGAGTTCTCTGGCCACCAATGCCAGAGGCTGGGGAGCCACGATCTGGGGTGCGAGGGGGACGAGGGACATTGGTGTTGATTCTCAGGCCCGGGTTAAGACGTCGGCGGGGACCTCCCCCGCCGGCCTGACCGCCACGACCTCCCGGAGGACTAGCGGGTCGTGTGGAACTGGAACCACTGCTACTGGGGTTGGAAGCGGCGTAGGCTACTGCGGACAGGGCGCAGATAGCGAGGAAAGGCAGGGCGATGTTAAAACGCATGGTTTAGAGTGTTGTAGAGGGCGATAGGAAATCACTCAAGGTGATAGTGAGGAGAAGGGGGGGATGGAAAAGAATGGAATGCTGAATGAAGGAACGGATGCTGGCGGGGTAAGATGAAGGTGACTGGAGGGTGGACACCGCTCGCCTTTTTATATAACCGCAAAGCCCATCACTTCACCGTATACAGCCGACGAGTAGCCAGAATTCGAAAGCAGTAGGGGCGTTCCACCGCATCGAGTTGGGCGTGAGCCGTGAGGTTTCGCACTAGGTTTTCAACAATGTAGACAGGGTAGAGCCGGCGGACTAGGTGGTAGGGTGCAAATTGTACCATATTCTCCTTCCATGGTTCCGTTAAATTGGTCTTCATGCCGCTCAACAAGACGAGGCCCTTCGTCGGCTCAATTAGAGCTCACCAGGGTGAGGGCTGCACTCTAATGGATTAGATTGTGGTAAAACAAAGGTTTCCTCATTATATGTGACCCTCCCTGGTCGATACAAGGGCATGAGGCCCCGAAGACAAAGACTGCTTCCTCGTGGACCAATATCCATCTCTCTCGCTTCTCCTCCTGTCGCACACCGTCGGCTAAGTAACTTGAGTAGCCGGTATCCGAAGGGCTCAATTCGCAAGGCAGGCCAAAGATACGGGGGCGCCTGGGCTTCCTAGTGACGGGCCGGTGTCTACGATATGCGCTTCCTGATTATTACTAAATATTCTGTTCTGACATCCGTACTGTTGCAGCGCTATGAGGATAAACTAGTGTACCAAATTATTAGTCCTCCCATAAAACCCCTCCGCAACCGTTCGTCGTTGATTATGACCGACGTCAGTCAAGGATTATGGGTGAAAATAGCGTCAAAGGAGGCATTATCTTATGAATGAGGCCACCAGCATCACTCCCGCTGTTGGTGAGCGTCACACTGCGCTTTTAATTGTTTTTTTTTCAACGTCCCAACCGTCCCCGTATCGCGGTCATCCTGCGCAGAGGCCATTACATTGATTATAAATTAATTTGCTGATAAACGGGAAAAGACGAGTCGTCAAAGGATTAAATTGATACATGTTTAACTGCGCCCAGCATACTAACGTCTTGGTCCTCTATCTGTACAGGTGAAGTTATCGTAGGCGCTAATCCGGTGGTGTCCTTATTAATTAGAAAAACAAAGAATAGGCGAGGAATCATTAGCTGTCGAGTTTCGAGGGGCCGGTTGCTGGTCTCCAAGCAGCCTGGCCTTATCTGCTCGTACGGTATACTGGTAACGAACTTGGGCGTTATCAGGATGAGAAGGGGGAGGTCATGACAGATGAAATATAGTTAATTCTTCAGGTTGGCCAATGTCACGTTTAAGGTAGGTAGTCGAGGGGTTGGATCGGTACGTTAGGTACTTGGAGTGACTTGCAGTGGCGGGTTGATCAGTTGGTGTCTCCGAAAGGAGCTCTGACTCGACATGCTGGTTAGTAACCAACCTCTCTCATTGAGATTCATTGACTCCAAGACCACTACCTGGTATCTCGTATGATTTTCGAAAAATTAGGAGCGAGCGCATGATCGACTCCACTACAGTGCACTATGAGGAGATTGGGTATTTATGAAGATGGTGATCTGGCTGGTAAGGTTCTGACCTTCACCGTGGATGCGGGGGGTACCGTGATCGAGGTCCACCGCGGCCCTGTTGATTATAGGGATGGTGGGGCCGCGCCTGACCTGGCTGATAGCCGCCACCCCGACCGCCGCCGTAGTTCTGGTAGTGGGCTGGCGGGTGCTGGGGTGGCTGTTGGTGGTTGTCACGGCTGGACGGGAAATTACTGTTATGGCCACCCCGACCAGCGTACCCGCCATCTTGATGATCGCGATCGGGTGGGTAACTATGATTAAAGCCGCCCCGGCCACCGTAGCCACCGCCGCCACTATTCTGGTGGTGGTTACCATAGGGCGCGGTAGGTGGCCCTCCGGGTGGCGGGGGCGGGTGATTATGGTTAAAGCCGCCCCGGCCACCGTAACCACCATTCTGGTGGTGGGAGCCGTGCGGCGCGGTAGAGGGTGGCCCTCCAGGTGGTGGCGGTGGAGGTGGACCAAATCGCGATCCGGGTCGGACACTGTCCTGCGGGGGTAGCGGGGCACCCGATTGGTACAGTCCAGGAGGTCCACCGCCGCCCCGGCCACCACCGCCACTGGAGCCACCAGCAAGGCCCGGAATGGCCCCGCCTGTACCGCCGTACGGGGCGGGCTGGCGCGGGGTCGGATGGTGTGGTCGGCCTGGACCTGAGGGACCGGAGAGCCCCGGAACAAAGTTATCCCGCATGTCCTCATCGCCAGACGCACCGTCCTCATCGCCGGAGGTACGAGCCACGTCGTCGCGGACGGGCTGGTCAGGCCGTAGCCGAGACCAGAACCGAGTGGTATGGTCGTTTGAGCCGGACACCAAAATATGACCTTCAGGGTGCCAGTCTAGGGACCAGATGGGATTATAGTCGGTGGGCCCGTTCCATTCACGGTACCGACTGGGATAATTTGTCTTGGTCTCAACGACACTGAGCGGGTCCTTCTCGCCGACGAGCCAGTGCATAATCGTGCCGTCGGATCCGCCCGTCGCAAAGAGTCGCTCGTGAACCGGGTGCCAGGCGAGCGTAGTGACTTCTTTTTCATGACCGCGCAAGTTCTGCAATTCCTTCATGGCCCGAATATCGTATATTTTGATGACCTGCTCGCGGGACGTCACGCCCAGCCAGTGGCCGTTACGGTTCCAACTGAGGTCGAGGATGGGGCTCTTGTGGCCATGAAGCGTGGTGAGGTTCTGGCCCGTCTTGGGGTCCCAGAGCTTGACCATGTTGTCCTTGCTGCCGGATGCCAACAGACCCTTGTACGGGTGCCAGTCGACGCATCGCACGTCCCACCCGTGGCCACTGAGTGTGCGTTCGACGGTCGCCTCGTTGAATCCCCACACTTTGATGAGTCCGTCGTCGCCGCACGTGGCAAACTTGAGACTGCTGGGGGCGAAGGAGAGTCCACGGATCGATTCCTTGTGGCCCTGGAACAGCTTGAGATTGTTCATATTGGACTGCCAGTACTTAATGACGCCGGACTGGTCTCCCGTGACTAGGTAGTTACCGTTGTGACTCCACTCCATGACCCGTACCGCGGAGTCGTGGGCCTGTAAGAGGGTCTCAAAGTTGAATTTGAGGCCATTCCAGAGGGTGAACTCTCCGTGTGAAGACCCCGTTGTGAGCCGCCGGCCGTCCGGGTTCCACCGCACCACGTTGATGGGGCAACGGATCTTGTTGACGGAGGAATGCACAAAATGAGCGGCAGCTGCCTGGGCTGGTGCATCGGCCAGGGCATGCGGGGTGAGGAGATCGACGACGTGGTCTCGACTAATGCGCGTGTGCCATTGGAACGGCCGCCGGAGCCGTAAGGTGCGGGTCTCAATGGTGCGTGCAATCGACGCGTTGTAGTCGACCGTACGGCGGTACACCGGCTTGCGGAGTTGCTTGCCGTCGAACTGCATGGCGGGGGGGGGTCAGCAGCGGCGATGAGAGGAACCCGTGGAGGGAGGGACGATACGAGGGAATGTGGTACCAAAGGGAGGTGGAATATGATGCTGAGCAATTGGGTAACAGAGGCTGGTCCGGGTTGTGACGGAGCATGTCAACCAGCCGTGCTCGGTGCCAATTGGGCCTTGTGGGTTTTCGAGTGTTCGCCTGGCAGGGGGAGTGTATCCAAGGGTCCGTCGCGGCGGTATCATCATGTGACTTATTTGGCTGGCTACCGCGAGGGCAGCTTCTAACGGCGGTACGCTTGAGTCCGCTGTGTACTGGGCATAGAGTCGCCGATAGGGTGAGTAAAGCGCACATCCACATGAACGGCGACAATCTCTGTACCCTGGAATAAGTGAGCGCCACTCCAAAGGGTAGTGAAGAGCACCTGACACAGCCTACAGACCTTTCACGGTACGCGGAGGCGTGACGTGCCCCCCCTCCTTGCCATTCGGATAGGCAGTCCTCTCCACTCGTGGCTTCTACTCTTAAACACCTCGGCCGTTCCTTCACCGTTCAACCGGTTTCCTACGCCTACATGCTTCTCAAGGCATTGCACCCCCGCCTGCGTTCCCGCGTCGCCTTGTATTCTCTGTCCCATATCCACCCACTCGCGATGGGTTGTACGCAGTCACGCATCGCTCTACCCGCCTACGATTGGGCCGCCGCCGTTGACGACGACAAGGCGGGTCTGATCCTCAGGAGTAAGGAGCCTGAAACCCCAGCCGACTCTGCATCCCTTTCCTCTTCCCGCCAGCTTTCGTCATTCAACACATTGCCTCGTACCTCTTCCTCTGCTGCCGCCTTACGCAGCCATCCTTCCTCGCCTTACCCGCAGTTCCGTCCGCCCCCACCTTACTCGTCGCTCTCCCACGGCTTTCGCACTATGCGCACCGACGCCGACAAGAAGCCCTCGCCCACCCCGGTTGACCCGACCTCTTTCGGCAACACTGACCAGGCGTACACCCGCCACCTGGCCCTGGACCTCACCGTCGATTTTGACCGTTCAGTACTGGCCGGGTCGGTAACCCACCGCGTGCGGGTGGCCAACGCCGATGCCTCTGAGGTGGTCTTTGACACCAAGTACCTGGTCATCCAGGGGGTCGAAGTGGCACCAGCGCCCGCCACGGACCCGGCGGCCATGACTGCTACCGATTTCCGCACCGTGGACTACCACCTGGCCGCCCCGCACCCCAAGTTTGGCCGTGCGCTGCACGTGTCCCTAGGCCACGACACTCGGGTGGTAGATTCGGAGTACCTGGTGCGGATCCGCTACGAGACCACGCACGAGTCTTCCGCCCTGCAGTTTCTGACCCCGGAGCAGACGGCCGGCAAACAGCACCCCTATCTGTTCACCCAGTGCCAGGCCATCCACGCGCGCACCATGGTACCCTGCCAGGACTCCCCCGGCGTCAAGCTAACCTACGAGGCGTCGATCCATGCCCCGCAGCCGCTCACCGCCCTCATGAGCGCCCTGTCCACGGGCCACACCGCCGCCGCGGAGGGCAAGACCACCACGTTCACGTTCCGCCAGGACACCGCCATGCCGTCCTACCTAATCGCCCTGGTGGTGGGCAACCTCCAGGGTAAGGAGATTGGGCCGCGCAGTACCGTGTGGACCGAGCCTGAGGTGGTTGATGCGGCGGCCTGGGAGTTTGTCGATACCGAAAAGTTTATCGAAATCGCCGAGCGCCTCCTCACGCCCTACCAGTGGGGCCGGTACGACTTGCTGGTGGTCCCACCGTCATTCCCGTTTGGAGGGATGGAGAATCCCTGTCTGACCTTCGTCACCCCGACTCTGCTCGCTGGCGACCGGTCGCTGGTGGACGTTGTGGCCCACGAGATTTCGCACTCGTGGACGGGCAACCTCGTCACCACCAAGGACTGGACCTCCTTCTGGCTCAACGAAGGATGGACGGTCTTTGTCGAGCGCAAGATCCTGGGCCGTATGCACGGCGAACCTGTGCGTCAGTTCGCGGCCATCCTGGGGTGGAAGGAGCTCGAGACGGCCGTTCGCTTCTACGGAGCCGACCACCCGTTCACGGCGCTCAACGTGGACCTCACCGACCAGGACCCGGACGACGCCTTCTCGACCGTCCCCTACGAAAAGGGCTTTAACCTGCTCTTCTACCTCGAAAAGCACCTGGGTGGTCCCGAGATTTTTGAGCCCTACATGAAGGCCTACATTCGTCACTTCGCAGGCCAGTCCATCAGCGAGGCCCAGTGGAAGGATTTCCTGGTGTATTACTTTAAGGAGTACCATCCGGCCGGCGAAAAGGAGGCCGAGCGGCTGCTGGGCGAGGTGGACTGGGATGCCTGGCTCAACAAGCCCGGGATGCCCCCGGTGACCCCGCAATTTGACCAGACCCTCATGAAGGACTGCCAGCACCTGGCGGAACGCTGGCAGACGGCGGCGGGTCAGAAAGACCAGGACGACGCCTACACAGGGTTCAAGTCGTCCGATCTGGCCGACTTTTCGACTGACCAGACCGCCGTGTTTATGGAGCTGCTCCTAGAAGCCGATCCGCTGCCGACCGCAGCGGTGGAGGCGCTGGGTAAGACGTATGAGTTTCCGACGGTGCGTAACGCCGAGGTTCGGTTCCGCTGGCAGATGGTGGCCCTCCGCGCACGCTACATCCCCATCTTTGACGCCGTCGTAACGTTCGTGCTCGAGCAAGGCCGGATGAAATACATCCGCCCGCTGTATCGCTCGCTCTATGCGGCTGGCGACGAGGGCGCGAAGCTCGCCCGTAAGACGTTCAGCGAGAACCGCGGTATTTACCATCCGATCGCGGCCGCCCAGCTTGCTAAGGACCTCGAACTAGCCTAATGGTGCGGGATGTATGGGCCTCATTTGTCGAGCTCCAGGTAGGGGGGTGGAGGGAGGGAGGCCTGTTTGCTTTTAGCTACGCTTCACTTGCCCCCCCCCCCTCGCAGCCGCCTGAAGCCGTGCTCCCTTATCCCCTGACCTTTACTATTAGCTCTTTGGATTTGCCAACCAGCTCGGCCGCCCAGGCCGCGAAGGAGTGAGAAGCCGGAATGGAACGTTCAGGTCATTGTTGGCATACTGTGAGCCTTGGCGTCTCTAATCCGTTCTCATCTTGATCACTATTATCATTCATAAACGAGCATTCGAAGACCACATGAACTTGCTTAGACTGGTGAGGTTGGCGTATACTGCATTGCTATGGTACTAAAGCGTTCCCCACGACCTTTCCTCCCACCCCTGGTTTATTTAGCGAAGTTTGCACGTCTGGAGCGTCCCCGTACGCCAATATGCCGCTTTCGACAGCGCCCAACCCTGGCGCGCATTTGCCGAAATTGGACTGGTCTTTTATAGAACTGCCCTCAATGAGACTCTGATGTTTATCGAAGTAGTGATTGTCGACAGCGTTCACGACGGGCGAATCATTGCCCCTCTCCCCCGTTCCCGTTAGTAGGATGGTCTTGTGAATCTGCCGGTTACAGGGTTTACGATACACGCCCCCACCGTATACCGCTTCTTACCTCAGCCCGGCCGGCATTACGCCATGTGGCCCCGCCACATTGTTGCAACCGCCTTCGCGATTGTGCTGCACGTTTCCGAACTTCGTTGTTCGCCAGCTTGATGGCGGGCTGTTAATGGTCAACGTCGTGTGACGGGCCAGGCTAACGATGGCCTACACGCGATAGCTGGGCGATGCTTTAGCGTCCGATCCATTCTCTCAGGCCACCACGGATGCAGTCTGACCTTTCACGGGGTGGCGGATAGAGATCCAAGTAAAACTGCCTACGCTCCTCGCGTGATCTGCCCCAACTTTAGCGTCGTGATTATCGCCAACCAGTTACACCAGCGCTCACTAATTGGTCTTTGGTCCAGGCGCCGGGGAGGAGATGAACGGCGAATCCTTCGTAGGTTAAGTTTAGAAAGTCTGGGTATCGATTGTGTACTCGGCCCAGGCAACAACGCACCGTAGGCCTATTAACCGGCCTAGCTGAAGGGGAGAAGGACCGAGGAAGGAGCGTACTGGCTGATGGCCGGGGCGACCTCGAGATGGTGGTGAGCTGTGCAGACGTACCGGCCGATGCTTGCAGCATTGTGCGTGCCCTCCGGGTCCGAGGCCTCTCGGTCGCCGTTCCTCTGCTCTGGACACCATGGCGTCAGGGGTTTAGTGCGGATCGGGGGTTGATGACCCCGCGCGGCACGGGTACCGCCGAAGTGGTGGCAGGATGGCGAGACGGCACACACATGACAGCCGGACTCGGGTTACTAGGGGCGGGGCTGCCGGGTCGGATGACCCGGGGCCAGCGCAGTCGATACGCGATTGAAGGGAAGGGGGGCTGGAATCACCTGCAGTATGCATTAGCCGTTTAATATGTCCGGCGCCACTGTTTTCGCTGGGCAGCCCGGCAAAGAGAACGCGGGGGCCTTCCGGTTGCGGTGTACCGTCTGATGGGTGCATGTTTTCCCCTCCCCCTCCCGTTCACCTTCTCGGCCTGTTAAGGAGAACCCCTCCCCTCCCGCCCGGTCTGGCACCTGGGAGACGTCGGGGTATTTAACCGGCCTTCGGCCCTGCCCGGGTTCTGTTCAGGTCCTTCAAAACTTGATACAACAGCCAGCGTTGCCGCCCGCCCGCCCATTCGGCCTCCCTCTCTCTCTACCGTTTGGATCTGCACCCATAGTGTGCATATGTATGTGTATTTGGCCCTCCACTCCCAGCCACCCCTCGGACCCTGCCCACCATAGTAGCACGCTCTCCTCCCGCCCCCTTTACGTCCACGCCGAACCCTCGGCTCTCCCCCTTTTAACCTTACTCACAACGTCGACCCACCGCTCATTACATCCTCCGGTCAGCGCTCATCGCGGTTGAAAGGCCCACCCATCGGTTTCTTTCGGTCACCAAACGGGAATAGCCAGTGACACACACGCTCTGAAGAGTGCAATTCCTTTGGCCCAGCTGTTATATCCCGGCCTCGTCCCTGAAACCCCCGGGCCAATACTGCCGGCCCCGGTTGGTCACTACCAGCTGGCGGCCTCCCCCCTACCACCTTTTAACCTGTTACATCGCAGAACCCAGGCAGCTACATTGTCCTTCACCTCACCCCGTCTCTTCGCCAGTTATTTATTCGTACCCGACTGCATCCCACGCTACACGCAAGGACAGCCGGCTTTCTCTGCCATCACCTTCCCTCCTTTCGCCGCGCTTTCCCGGCGTCGCCCTTGGACCCCCCGACCCTTCCTTTTACATTGCCTAGTTTCCCGTAGAAGCGGCGCCCCTTCCCCTTCTCCTGGTAACGATGAGTCTCAAGGCTGAACTCGAGCAATGGGCACGGGCCACCGATGCCTTCGATGCCGGCGACTACGAGGCCTCGTTGGAAGTCTTTTACGGCATCGCCGACTCTGCCAAGATACATTTCAACATCGGCCTCATTCTGTCCATGCTGGGCGACTTTGAAGGAGCGGTAAGTAGTGAAGGAATTCAGGAGATGTCTCGCCCAGCCTTGAACCACCGCCTGCAATCAGTGGTGCGAGGTGCACATGTGGCCAAGCCAATGGGGCGGCATGGTCAGCGAGCAGACAATGAAGAGTTATCTGACCCCTGTACGCCTAAGGACTGGTCGCCCTGGGTACTGTTCCTCGGGGTCGCTGACTTTAGACTTGCCATACTTTGGCCCGGCGACCAACTCACGCGTAGCAGCTTCCAGACTCGCAGCGCTGTTTCCCGCCGCTGGCTTTACCCTTGTCACCCAAACGGCACTAACCTCAATCATTCCCCTCTTCCCTCCCGCATGCATTTATCACTACTACCCGTCCTCATTTATCAGGTCAACTCCTACTTCCAGGCTCTCACTCTCGATCAGTACTTCGCCATTGCCTACTTCCAGAAGGGAGTGGCTAACATGTCGCTGGGCGAGTTCCAGTCGGCCATGGACGATTTCAACGACGCCCACCTGTACTTGCGGGGCAACTTGTTTATCGACTACACGCAGATCGGCCTGGACTATAAGCTCTACTCGTGTGATGTGCTGTACAACCGTGGCCTGTGCTTTTTCGAACTGGGCGACAAACCAAGCGGCATGAACGACCTCCTGGCCGCCCAGCAGGATCGCAAAGAGAAACGCCACGCCATCATCTCCCGGGCCATCGACAACGAGGGCAAAAGCTGCCCGCTTATCGCCGTGCCCAAGGGTATTCTGTACCGGCCCGCCGAGAGCAAAGTAAAGAACTCCAAAAAGGTCGACTACCTGGGAAACTCCAAGGTAGTGGCCGCCATGGACGACAAGGACACGTACACCGGCTTCCAGGGCGCCATTGCCCGTAAGGCTTCCCAGGACCAGACGTCCAACCCGATTCCGCAGGCCTCTTCCAGCGGCCTCAGCAGTACCCTTTCGGTGCGCCATGCGCCGGGCCAGAGCAACCCCTACAAAAACAACCAGTTCTCGAGGATGGCCCACCTCAGCGGTGCCGCCGACGGCCGCCCGTCTCACCCGAGTCTCAGCCGGTCCGCCACCACCATCGGCGCCCCCGCCGGTATGAACGGCGGATCTCACCACTCCATGGGACCGGCGCCGCACGGGGCCATGCGCAGCCTCACCATGGCCCGTCGGCCGTCCAACCCTAACGGCAGTCCGCCCCGCGGAAACGGCGCCCCCGGCCTAGGGTCTCCGCAGAACCTGACCCACCTGCCCAGTATGCGCCGGATCATGACGGACGTAAACCGAACCGCACCCGAGATCCACAGTGCCCCCTTTGACCGTAGCTACCACCAACATTCGGCGGACCTCAACAACGCCGCCATGGCTCTGCACTCTAACTGGCAAGCTACGGGGGCGCCATCCGATACCAGTGGCGGGCCTCGGGTGCACCGGATGCTCTCTCACGACTCGGCCATGACCCCACCGCCCGGTCACTCATCGCCGCAACAGCACCAACCCCACCGGTCGCCCAGCCTAGCCGCCCGAGGCCTCAACCGCGCCGGCAGCAACGGAGGAGGCGGGGGGTCCATGCGACGGCCCAACCTCGACAACAATCACATGGGCGAATCAGCCGCCACCTCGCCGCTCGGCGTATCTACTGGCGGCCACTACAACAACGGTGCAAACGGACCGCATTCTCCGTTCGACGACGGATCCCTCAACGGCGGGCTATACGAGCTGCCTGGTCGGCCCAAGCTGGCCATTCCGATGGGTAAGACCTCTGTCAAGGTGCACTACCGTGACGACCTGCTTAAGTTGCTCGTGGACGCCCACATTACCTATGACGAGCTGGTGGGCAAACTGCAAGCCAAAGTCTCGGCACACCTTCGTAAAATCGGGGGTAAAGCCAGCCCTTCGTCGGCTGCCGCGATCGGTGAGAACGAGTCGTCGTTTGACGGGGGGTCTGATCTCTACGGTGGGCAGGCGTCCAAGTACGGCCAATCGACCCCACCGTCGTCCGTCGGATCGATCCAACCGTCCCCACCCGGCACGGCCGGCGGTGCCACCGCGCCGTCGTTGTCGTTGCAGCTGCAGCAGGTCGCCCAGGTACGCATCAAGTACCGTGACGAAGATGATGAGCTGGTACTTATGACTGACCAAGAGGACTTTGAAATGGCCAAAGGATACATGGGCGGTGATATGAGCTGTCCCGAGACGAATGTGGTCGAGCGTTTGGAACTTTGGTGTATCGACTAACGATGTACGCTATCGGTTGGTTAACGACTCGTGTCATGATGATGACTCCCCTACCTCTTATTTTATCTTCATTATACTTTACTACGTTATTACTCTCTGCTTTATTCGGCCGAGCACGAACGTTTTATGCGCGTGCCAGCAAAGCATACTAATGAATCAATGCCTTACACGTTACACGGGCTGTTGCCTTGGCCAATGCTCTCAATGTAAGGGAAATAGACAACCAGTCGACAGACATGCGTACTCAATTTGGAAACCAGAATAAGGTTGAACTGCCCGCGATCCGCTCGTGTCTAACCTGGTTGGGCGCAATACAGCTTCACACTTTTGTTTACCATTTTCACATTGCAACCCCAGCCGGCCCAGGCTCCAACCCCCGTTCCCTTGTTGCCATTCCTTCCCTTCCCCTTTGTTGCGGCACTTTGCTGCGGGAAGGATGTACGTCTTCAGTACGCGCTCTAACTATTTGTGTGTCACCGCCAGCCTAACCAACCCAACCACCGCCCCAGCCCTCTTGTCAGGAACTGGTTCCCCACCCTCCCCACCCCCCCCATTCCGTCAACAGCCGGAAATTCCGCCGCTCCTCCCAGCGCTATCGTCTTGGTACACCCGGGAAGGAGGCGGAGACCGAGGTGAAAATTGCGCGGAATCCTCACTTGAATTCCGCTAGTCTCTCCGTTCCCTACACTGCTTGTGGCCAACTTCGTTTCCAGACCTGTTCACTTCTCGACCTCGCCGCCTCCGCTTACCACACGCACTTTTCGGCATTCTTGGTAACTACCGCCATTATCCCTCTTCTATCCCGCTCCTTACGCATCCCGTCAATTCACCCAAAGGCATGGAGAAGTATTCTAACTGGCGCGTAAGTAATTCAAGCACCGCTACGTGGGATGGGCCGCCCCAGGGGTATTGGGTTTCAAGTGGGGGACCACTCTGCCTCTCTTCCCTCCCTTTAACAGCGGTACTGTCTAGTTAAGCTTACGGTCCGAACTAGCCGAGCTTCGGCCTAGACTGTAAAGTGTCAAGGCCCCATAACCGCGATCTATTGCCGTCGGGATGGTTAAGCCTCTGCAAGCCCTAACCTTTCTCTCTCTCCACCTCCCTCACTTCTCGGCCACCGATTCCCGCAATATATCCAGGATGCTGGCACGGGTATCCAACCCTTCCTACCTCCAGCGCCCATCAAGGTCGACCTGCGTTTTGGCTCACTGGTATTAGCGCTCATCCAGAGCTACATCCTGGGACCGTTCTTGGCGCTGGTCCGCTCCGTTCTCCTGCTACCTGTGACGCTGCTCACTTTGCTTCTGATCGGCTTGAAGCAGCTGGTAAGTCTCCTACCCGCCCCTGAAGGCGGTAACCTCCATCACCCCCCGTACTTTTTCTTTGTATATATTACCGGTTTTGTCATGAACGCTGACACCCCCCGAGTTGATGCAAGGCAGACGCACAGAGCCCTAACCGAAGATCTATTATATAATGGTATTGCACCTATACTCCCCGATGCCCATATTCCCCAGCTGGTCGTCAAATTTTTCCAGCGAGCCTTCCACACGACCATTGTCGGCCCTCTCGTCCGACTGGTCCTCCTCCTATTGGGATTCCATTTTATCCACCATGAGATCGTTTCCCTCAAGAAGGGCCGGCGGGATGCGAATACTACGGCCTCGGGCAAACGAACCGCGCCCGTGACATCTCCCCAGGCTGGTGACCTGCTCCTCGCCAATCATGCCTCCTACATCGACATCTTCTATCTCTACGCCCACTATGATCCAGTGTTTGTTCAGATGGACGCGACTGTCACCGATCCCCGGCGATTCCGGCGTATCAGCGTCGGCCAGGCCCTCCAAACCTGTGGAGAGTGTCCGATGGGGTTCGCCCGCGGGCAGAAGCAAGGAACGAAGGAGGATGAGGGCACATTGCAGACACTGCCCATGCTTACCCGAAACGCGCGTGCCCACCGCGAGGGTCCAGTTGTGGTGTTCCTAGAGGGTACCACGTCTAACGGGCGGGCGCTCCTCAAACCTCTCGAAGTGTTTCGGAACCAGGAAGATGTCGACCCCGAGTCCCGGTTGTTCCCCTTGCTCTTCAAGTAAGTTGATGGACAGCGTTGGTTTTGGTGGTGTTAATCTGAAGTGGCGAGGAAAGAAAAGAGCCAAATAACTATATTTCTCACATTGACAACCGCCAGAGCCAAGCCCAACTGGGAGCTCGGAAGCACGGACCGATCCTAACTCCACACTCGTTTCCCCCTTCCTCTCCACCTTCCGATCTTGTGTCCACAATTACCCTTGATGGTCCGGCTGTCCTACCACGTTTCCAGGTACAACGTGAACTACCCGTCCCCTGTCTTCCCCACCGGCAACCTGTACCTCCACGCTCTGCGCACGTGTTCAAAGGTAAGTCCATGATTCAACCTTGTCGGCCGATGGCCGGACGACCTTGACAATGACCTCCTACATTTATCAATCAACCAGATGAACCTCGTGGCGCTGCTTCCTCTTAATTTGGAGGGGTGGTGCTGGTGAGGTGTCGCCCTAGCCTTTGTTTGGTACAGATTCTGCACCTCATAATCCCGTCAACGTCGACCTGCCTTTAGGTCAGCGGCATTAACACGCCCACCTGGCTTCCATCCCCTTTTACTTCTCACCTTCCTTTTACCTTCACGATTGGGGGGGGGGAACGCGGACTCCTCCACACGCCTGCAGTTTGACAATGTCTTGCAAGTCAAAGAACTCAGCCAAGGCGAGGTGCCTAGCCTTAGCGAGCTGCATCTGCCCTCGGCGAATGCCAAAACATACCGGCCCCAGGAAGATGCCGATTTCAACGGGCAACTGGCCCAGCTTCTGGCCAACATGGGCCGCTTGCGGACTACGAAGCAAGGGATCATGGAAAAGAAGACCTTTCTGGATTTTTACCATCGCCAAAAGTAGGCCCGTGACATGCGAGTTTAAGCCACAAAGAGAAGGGAAGGGGGAAGGGTTAGCATGGGCCGAGTTATTCATAAAGTACAATTGTTCATATTGATGGCCATGTGCTTTTTCACCTGGTTCTTGTTAATGATTGAGTGGAAGGTATGTAGGGCAGGGTGGTGGTATGGGGTGCGGTGTCAGTGAGAGGAGACTGCGTTGACGGGAATATCAACTGGAAACTGTTGCACATAGCTTCGTTGCACCATATATGGTGTATGGTTAACTCCTTTGATAACGTCCGGCTAGAATGTCGGCCCCGTGCGAAGGAGACCGGTTGTAAAAATTTGGGGTCTTAAAATATGACTCGCGGAATACTAGTAATCAGTGTCCAGGGCGCCAATTGATGAGTGGCAAAAAAAAATTAACTGATGGACCTTCGGATATAAGGGCGCTGAATTTTATACGAAAGTATGATTAATTGTTGAAATGCGACCCCATACGATTAGAGACAGGCTTTGGATTACGAGTTCACTGTCGAATATAGAGGGGCAACTTCATATATTTTTTAATAGAGACTAGCCACGTCATCTGCTCGAAAGGGGTTCCTTCCTATATCGCCCCCTTCGATAACATTGGTTAATCCTATCGGTGCTGCCAAAAAAAAATCAATCCAACTGCTTAGATTGTCGAATTTGAATTATGGAAGGTTGTAAAGCATGAACTAAAAAAAAAGTCAACCCATTGGAGAAAACGAAGCCTGCCCATTCCGCTTCTTGCGAATCCAACACGTTGGGTATTTTGAATGGTACTAAACCAAAATGTAGGAGGGGGGGAATTGGTCGAGTTGGCAGCAGTGTTTTTTAGGTTAGTCCAAGCTTCGCAGCAGTCCCTAGGGGGAGGGGATAAATTTAACTTACCATAGGTGGCCCATGGACAAGGATAGGTGGGGGACTACCCTTCCGCCCCTCTTCGTCCCCTCTCTACACACCCTCCATCACAAGCAGACAGATGAGCATATACCAAGGATAAATCGCAAATAAGAGGCAGAGTGACCTTGGACCACGGACACAATTGATTGCTCATAGCCAGCGGATCTTACCCTCGCCCTTTGTCTACCAGCCTAATTGACTCGTCCCAGATTAGCAAGCCTACCTTGTACAAGCTGGGCTTCACCGTCCGCACGAATGACAGGTAGACAGGAGGGGGCGCCTAAACGGTCGATCAGAGGGAATACTCTTTCTCCACTCTGCACACCGGACGCATACATACACACGTTATAATGCAACCACGGTGTTGTTCTACGTTGTGAAGGCAGCGGCACCCCCCCTTTCTCTCTCTCTCCCACCTTTCTCTCTTTGCTATTTGGCTTACCTGTACTCCTGCCTTAGCAGTTTGTCATCGCAAGCCCCCAGGCCAGGCCATTATTTTAGAGTCTACAGAAGGAGTGACAGGGAGGAGAGAAGCCCACCCGGAGTAGAGACACATGCCTTCCTTCAACCAACCCCCCTCCCCGCCATTTCCCCTTGTGCATGGCGTGGGACATTCGGAATAATTCGACCGGGGGAAGAAGTGCAGCTAATGTGGCACGGGTGGCCTAGTTACTGGAAAAACCTTGGGTAAAATAGGCATCAACCCTATCCAGTCCCTTTCTCTCTATAAATCTGGCGTTGCACTTCGTATAGGACCACGTATTCACCATTTGGCGACCAAGGATGGGTCGTTAATAGATTGGCGATCGCCTAATCGACTCTTCCCCTCACTTCACCCTCCGAAAGATTCATCTCATCGCTCAGGATTGGCAAACCTAGCGAGGAGATAGGGGGGAGGAGTGGGTGGACCAGACGCTAATGCCATTGATCAGCGGCCCATCTCTCGCCCTATCCAGTCATATCTACGCTGTACTGCCTCCTAAATTTGACCTCTAACCCTCCCCCCATCCTCCCCTCCTCCCGCCTTTGTTCTCTTCAAAAATCATCCGCCGCCTCCTCCGCCACCGCCCTACGTTCATTCCATCGTTCTCAATAGAATAGTGTAAGTCCCTTCGGCTTGGGCTCTCTGTGGGGGGTATAAATATCCAATCTCCGCCAACCACCATCTATCTGGCACACCTATCTTCACCCTTTACCAAGACAGCCTCCCCTTGCAGCTTCCAAATTCGCCCCTTCCCTCTGCGCTAATCTGCTGCTTCGTCCGGCTTGGTTCATAACTTTTTGTCTACTTTTCCCTCAGGTTGGAGTGCTTCTCGCTAGTGTACATAATCTATCCATCCCTGGAATTTCCTTCGACGACAGTCACTCATATTTTGTACAGCGATTGTATTAGACACCACTGATTGATTTTGACGGAAACCGGTGTGTTTGGATGCCGAGTCATAGCACGGGACCGCCCCTTGCTATATATCTCAACGCTTCCCCCTTTTCTCCAATCCTAAATTCTGCCTCTATATTCGTAATGACCGTCTTAGCTCTGCCCCCGGCCACCCTGCTCGCCTTCATCACCGTCGCCTGGCTGGCCGGTACCGCCACGGGTCAACCGACGGTACCGCCGCCGCCTACCCATCTAGCCGCTCGTGGCCTGCCGGCCGGTACGCGGGTCCCACTGTTCAAGCGGTCAACGGCCTCTAAAGATTTCCGCCGGACACAAGCACACAGCCTCAGCCGCCAGGCTCGCGTCGCCTTGACACGGCGAGACGTGAAAACCTCGGGTCAGGACCGTTTCCGGGTCACCGACAGTTTACCGCGGAGCTCCCGCCTGGCGCTCATCGACTACCACGGGGATACCGAGTACTACGGCATCATCAGCCTGGGTACCCCGGCCCAAAGCTTCCGGGTCAACTTTGACACCGGGTCATCCGACCTCTGGGTTCCCGGCATAATGTGTACTTCCCCGGTGTGCGCCCAGCGCCGGCAGTTCTATAGTAACGCGTCTTCTACTTTCCAGGAGGACGGTCGGCCGTTTGAAATCAGGTATAGTGATGGAGCGGGCGCCACCGGCGTGTTGGTCACCGACACCCTTACCATCGGTGGACTCCGCATTGCCAATCAGACCTTCGCCGTAACGCTCACCGAGTCCGAAGAGATCGGGTACGATGAGTACGACGGCATGTTCGGTCTGGCCTTTTCCGACCTGTCCGCCGTTGAGGGACTCCGCACCCCGCTGGACAACATAATAGACCAGAATCTGGTCGACCGACCCGTCGTCTCGTTCAGCCTCCCACGTAAACGCACCAACGACGGGTCAGGCGGCCACATTGAGTTTGGTCGTATCGACTCGACCGCCTACATAGGCGAACTGACCTACATCCCGCTCACCCGGGCCTACTACTGGGAACTAGGTGTGGAGAACATTTACGTGGATGGTTACTCCCTGGGTACCGCCGGTCAAGCCATGATGGATACCGGGACCACCCTCATCGTCGTCCCGCCCTACGTCGCCGACCTCATCCACGACCGCTTCCCGCTCGCCCTCAAATACCCGGACGACAACGCCTGGATTGTGCCCTGTCGCATGGCCGATATTGATGCCATCCTGGAATTCCAGCTGGCCGGACAGCGGTACGCCGTGCCGTACGCTGACCTCGTGTACGCCACCCTCCCCGACGACCCTGAGTTTTGTTACTCGGCCATCAGCGAGGGAGATGAAGATGAGCTGTGGATCATCGGGGATACGTTCATTAAGAACTACTATATGGTGTTTGACTACGGTAGTAAGGCCATCGGCCTGGCCCCACTCAAACTCTAATAAAGCAATCCGGATACCTGTCGCAGTACCTGCTTCACCCATACCATTGGGCTGTAATTAAAGGTGGCAAGTGGGCCAAAGATTCAAGGCAGAGGCAGTATTAGGCATTACAGAGAATAGGGACGTTTATAAGTTGTGGAGACAACGAGCCGCAGAGGAGGCCCACCGCTTAACCCTTAAGTATAGAATGGATGCGATAACGTGATGTTGGTCCCCCCAACCTGGGAGGGAGGTCTTATTGGCGGCGTTGGAGGATCGGCGTACTTGGTTCGCCTTTCCACCGTTGGTGGGAAATCCTGAAGTGGTTTCCGCTAATGCCACGTCACCTCAAGGCTTTCCTTCCGGTTACAGGGCATCCTGTCAGCCCTTTAATCACTTATTTTATCATGCTTTCGGTAATTAATGATTTCATGCACGCTGGTCGTTTTTACATTGAATCTCGCGGGACTAGAGATCCCAACGGCCATCAGCCCCCTTTTCCGGGCCTGGAAGCAACAGCAGCGTCAGGTACCGTCTTTTCCGAGGGGTACTGACGTGATGACCGTGAAGGCTGACGACTTACTCGTTCTTACATAATGTGTTACCAGGAGAAAGCGGGGGAGGGGAGAGATTTCATTTACAAAGCCACCCCCGCTGTGTTGCGTGGCACGGAAGGATGCAACATGGCGTGATCTCGCTACCGCAATAACTGAAGCACTCGATGTCACACAAGATCCCACGGCTTGGGCGCCAGCAGAACTCCGTAGGGGGTTCTCTTTACTATAGGCCTTGCCCGCTAGCCGACTGATGTGTCTCTGTGGGCGACAGGGATCTAGAAACCCCCCCCCCGATGCTTAACCATCACGTGGGGATAATCGAGGTCCATTGGAAGGGCCTGGCAGCTCCCGGATTCACCCACCCGCACGAGATCATCGACCCACCTTGTCCGGAGCAGACGCAGGGTCAACGTCAATTCGCTCAGCAGCTAGTCCCCACTACTGACCAAGCGGCTCCGGTCTTACCCCTTCATGGTAATTTTTTTGCTAGTCATGTCAAGATGGAAAAGGGACAAAGGTCGTAATACCAGCTCAATACGCATAAACTGCCATTGGCCAACATACACCAGACTTGCCTATCGGTTCAGCTCGCGCTCCTTGTACTCTCTGGCCTCGCCGCAATGCTGGGGAGGGGGGTATTTTTGGGGGTACAGCAACTAGTACTGCCGCCAGCCCATCTTTTGACGCCATCCTCCTCGTATCACCGGCTTGGAAGGAAGTGCCTTGCGCGTCCCCATTGGTGCCCACTTTCATTGGCTGACACCAGCTCTCGGCTCGGCTCCACCCTCCGTTTGGCCCAGGCCAAAGCATACGTCCCCAGTATTTACAAGTAGCCGCTTCGCCTGCATTAGCCATCCCCGCTCCATTGGCGGCCCCGTTTTCCCCACGGTCTCCACCCCCCCCACTTCCCCCTCGCTTGCGCTGCACCGATATCTGCAAGTGGCTCCATAATCGGCGGTTCAGGCTATAAAAGTCGTTACAGTCGGCGCCCCAGCATCGTCAACCTTTGCACTCATCATAATTTCCTGTGCAGTCCCTGTGCCCTACACCAGCCCACCCCGTAGCTCCGCTTATACCGTCGCTGTGCGTATAGCCCTGTCGACCATCTTTCCTCGCCAGCCCACCCCGCTATTCCTGCCGGGCCTTGCCACGCGGCTCCGTCCTGAGCTTGGTCAGTCCCTACCCTCATTGTTACCGTCGTCTTGTCCAAGGCTCATTCGGCTCGGCTCCATTCACCCACCCACTTGCCCCTTGTTTTTCCTGCTCCGCTCGGACCCGCCTGGTTTGTGACTTGTGGTAATACCAGCCACACTTTTACTGCCCGGGTCTCCCATAACTGCCCCTCCCCACCTATTATAGAGGCATTCCGTCTTAACCCCTCCCTCAGCCCATCACTGGTCTCATTGCTAACCTTACTTCTTTTTTATATATTTAGCATTCTGCCTCCAGCGACACCTCGACCTTCCTTATGCGCAAGAGAACCGCATTCACCCACGGCGATGACGGGCCGGACCCCGCAGCGGCCATGGCCTCGTCTCCGCCTAGTAGCCAGACGTCAACCGCTAGTAGCAGCCTCGGCCGGCCGGAATCGCTAGCCGTCCCGGCCCACGAAGAGCCTCAGGGCGTGTACGGTCGCATCCCTGGAAAGGGCGATAAAAGTAAGCTATACATCTGGTGGTAGCGGGGCTTAGCCAGCCCTCCCCCCTCCTCCCTTGGCGCCACCGTGACTCATGCCCCCTCCCACGCCCTCGCTTGGCGGTCCACAGTCCACCGGGGTAGGGGCATGGCGCC